>WNWK01031179.1:5000-22899 GCA_009830355.1 Cherax destructor
GAAATCCACCTCCAAAAGGACTTCAGGTAACAAGTCCCTCTCTGGGGTTACTTCCCTTCTTTGTCTTTTAATGCCACTAGGACCAGCTTGAGAGTCACTAGACCCCTGTTGCACAAAATAACTGTCAAGAGTGCTCTGTTTCTGGTGCCTCTTTAAGATGTCTCTAAAATGGGACATTGTTTTGTCACTGAACATGTTGCAGAGATGGGTTGTTTCAGCTTGCTCAGGGTGGTATTTCTCCACGGAACTTTGCAGCTTATTCCAGATTCCACATATGTCCTTAAGCACTGAAGAAGGCACCTCCTTCACTCCCTCTTCCTCCTCCTGAGAAGCAAGTTTCTGAACTGTGGTCTGATGCTGTTCCAGATGAAGCTCTTGCAGCTCGTCAGTGGTTAGCTCTTCCCTGTCGTCGTCCACCAACTCTTCCACATCCTCGCCACTCACCTCCAACCCCCAATGCCACAATACCTTCCACAACAGGCAGAGGGTCATCAGGGGCAGGGGCAGTCTCAAACCCTTCAAAATCCCTCTGTTGGACACAATCTGGCCACAATTGTCTCCAAGCAGAGTTCAAAGTCCTGAAAGTCACTCCCTCCCAAGCCTTACTTATAAGGCTTATGCAGTTGTAGATATTGAAGTGATTCCTCCAGAACTCTCTTAGGGTCAACTCAGTGTCGAGGTCACTTCAAAGCACTTTTCAAACACTGCTTTGGTGTACAGTTTTTGAAGTTACAAATGACCTGCTGGTCCATGGGCTGGATGAGAGGAGTGATGTTAGGAGGCAAGAACTTCACTGTGATGAACCTGAAGTCCGTAGACAAAAAGTCTGCCAAGTTTGGAGGATGAGCAGGAGCATTGTCCAGTACCAGGAGGCACTTGAGTGGCAATTTCTTTTCCTGGAGGTATTTTTTCACACTGGGGCCAAACACTTGATGGACCCACTCTATGAAAATTTGCCTTGTGACCCATGCCCTATTATTAGCTTTCCAGAACACACACAATCTATCCTTGACGACACTGTGTTTCTTGAAAACACTGGGATTTTCTGAGTGATACACGAGTAAAGGCTTCATTTAAAATCCCCACTAGCGTTAGAACAAGAGAGTTAACCTGTCTTTCATAGGCTTGTGTCCTGGCAGTGCCTTTTCCTCCTAAGTAATGTAGGTCCTGTTTGGCATTTTCTTACAAAACAGGCTTGTTTCGTCACAATTAAACACTTTTGGGGTTCGAATTTTTCAGTGTCTACGTACCCCTTAAATTCATTTATGAATTTTTCAGCCGCACATTTGTCTGAACTGACTGCCTCACCATGCCTTATCACACTGTGTGTGCCACTATGCTTCTTAAGTCTGTCAAACCAGCCTCTGCTGGCCTTAAACTCGCTAACATCAACACTGGTTCCAGGCATTTTCTTGACAAGATCTGCGTGCAACTGCCTTTCCTTTTCATGTATGATGGCCTCGGAAATACTATCATCTGCTATCTGTTTATTGTTTATCCACACCATCAACAACTTCTCAACCTCTTCCACTGTTTTTTATCTATTTTTGGCTAACATGTCAACACCTTTCGCAACATTAGCTTCCTTGAGTTCTTTTTTCTTTGTCAGGATAGAAGTGATAGTAGATTTGTTTTTCTGTACATCCTTGCAAGCTCCCCCACACATACGCCACTCATATTTTTCTACTATCTCCTTCAGTTCAATGGTGTTCCTCACTTTCTTTACCACAGGGGTGCCACTAGGATGTTTCTTTGGACCCATGGTGACTTATTTCACAGTCACAATCAATAAACAAGTACTAAACACAATGGATTTATTGTGAAATGTGTGGATGAGCGCTCAGGGTAATGTTCACTCAAGGGTAAACAACGCTAGACTGGCTCACAACGCCTCGCCTGTGCGGCAAGGCGCTCAAGCGCGTGCAGGCGGACATGTCTGGTGCGCTGGCCGAAACTCAGTGCAACGGCCGAAAGTCGGGACAAAATTCGGCCGAAAAAAGACCGAACTCGAAGCAGCTGATACTCAGGGTGGCCGAAACTCGGGGGTTTCACTGTATTCATTAAAGTTCAAATTTTCATTCACACTGATCTTGAACAGTAAAACACTTAGTCATGAAAGTGTATTCAACAAATTGAACTCCATCGATAAAAACATTAGCCGAAATCAAA
Source organism: Cherax destructor (assembly GCA_009830355.1). Lineage (NCBI taxonomy): Eukaryota > Metazoa > Arthropoda > Malacostraca > Decapoda > Parastacidae > Cherax > Cherax destructor. Next base: position 7,170 of record WNWK01031179.1, read on the forward strand.
TAAATTGTCATCTTACTGAAATTTGATGGGAAATTACTTTTGAGTAACGTGGATTTGAAGCAATGTTTGCAGAGGATGAACTGAGTGTCATTAGAAATGTGCTCATAACACATACCATTAAGAAAAAGTTAAGAGAACATGAAAGTTAGAAAGATAGAAGCTTCCTTACTTTTCAGACAGAAACATAGAATCACAGAACACTTAAGACTGCAGTACTTTCTGAAGAACGAAAAATAACACTGATTATCAATATGGAAAACATTGAACTAACACTGAAGGCATATAGAAATCCAAATTAGTTTATCATATGCACAGTCCAGGGCAAAAATCACATCTAGTGTCACATCCTTGCTTAAAGGAAATGGAACTTGTACTGAAGTTACCATACAACTTTATGTTTAGTGAGCCATTAATCCAAGATTGACAATCCAAATGAGATTTTAAACACTGATATAACCCCCACTTCGCAGAGGTAGCAGTAAAACAATCCGAAAAACCTATAGACCATCATCTATTATCTGATGTCTAACATTATCAAAATCTTTGAAAGAGTTATAAGAATCAAGGATGCTAAATACACGGAATCACAAAAATTGCACAACCCAGGGCAGCATGGGTTTATTGCAGATTGTTGATGCCTCGAGATTTAGATTTTGCCACCGAAGTGGCTAGTTTATTGTGCACACCATATCCATCCTGTGGAGGGTAGCTCAAGAGCATACTGATACACAAAAGGCCTAGAAACTAGGCCCCAAAAGGGTTAACAGGAGTACTTCTGGATTTATATCTACAGCTCACTTATCTGTTACAAGTAGATATATGGAGCGTGTTAGATAGGAGCGAATGGAGACAAATGGTTTTTAGGACTTGACGTGCTGTTGGAGTGTAGGCAAGGTAACATTTATGAAGGGTTTCAGGGAAACCGGCAGGCCGGACTTGATTCCTGGAGATGGGAAGTACAGTGCCAGCTCTCTGAAGGAGGGGTGTTAATGTTGCAGTTTTGTAGCTGTAGTGTAAGCACGCTTCTGGCAAGACAGTGATGGAGTGAATGATGATTAAAGTTTTTCTTTGTCGGACCACCCTGCCTTGGTGGGAAACGGCCGATGTGTTAATAATAAAAAATAAAAAGATATATGGAAATTTGCTTAATATATCTGGTATCTTATTTTAATTAATAAGATATCTGGAAATGTCACATAGGTTATTATACAGTCTATCTTTATATTCCTCAATAAGTGGGCAATTAAGCACATAGTGTTCAAGATAGTGACCATAGGGCTGGCAGCATACGTTGCATTTGGTTTGATCATCGTCTGTGTGTCTCCCAAACTGCCAGAAGTACTTGTAGCCAAGCCTAAGCCTGGCCACTACAACATCAGTCAATCTGTTCACATTGCAAGTTGCTGCATAAACGTACTTGTCTACGTTCATGTTTTCATAGTGGGTTATAGATCTACTTGGGCTTCTAATTGCATTCCTATAACATTCAGTTTCATTATTTACTTCTCTCCTAATATTATTCCTAATGCTAGACACAAATATACCAAAGTTATATTCTACATTATCCTTCAGGGTACTTTTCTTGGCTAACATATCAACTTTATCATGAAGGAGTATTCCAATGTGTGATGGGATCCATAACAATTGTACATTAATTTCTTTTTCCCGGATTTTAGAGTATCTATATCTGGCTTCTCCAATGAGCATGCTGTTAGTCATTATGTGAATCAAGAGCCTTCAGTGATGATATAGAATCAGTAATGATGATAGAGTCAATCTCAGTGTCGTAAGTTAGCTTTAGAGCCATTAGGATGACAAACAATTTATTTTGCAGTGTAGATGCCCAGTTGTTAATTCTTATGCCTAACTCAGCAAGGTTACTATCGTTCTTAACTAGGGAGGTGGCAAAGAGCAGATGCAGCCCTGCCAGTAGACTGCTGCTTAGATGCATCAGTGTATATAACTTGTGATAAATTATTACTATCAGTTAGGTGAGAAATTTCTTCTTGAGCAGTTGCTCTTACAAGTGATTTAAGGAAGGAATTACTAGTAATGAGCTTCTTGGGAGGGGCTTGCAGGTATGTGATATTAAATGCAGTACGCTGAGGTCAGTGGTCACGTGTGGTCATACCTGTCCTAAGCTGTCTGGGAATTAGTGTGGGGGATACCGAGCACATGGCTAGCTGCAGTGTTTTAGAATCTCAGGTTGAAGTGTTGAAGAAGGAGGTTCTACTTCTTCAGGAGGAAAATAGGAGGCTGAAGCTTCGCCTAGATGGGTGTGGGAGTGAGTGTGAGATGGTTGGAGCTGATAAGGAGGAAATGGTTACCAACAGTGAAAGTGGCAGCCGCTTTAAGTGGCAAGTGGTTCACAATTCAGGAAGAAAGAAGATAAAGAAGGTTAATAGAGAAGATGTGAAGGTAGGAAATCGATTCTCTGTTCTCCAGGACGAGTGTACTTCAGTGGTTAGCGAGTGGCGAGTGGTTCCCAGTAATGGGAGGAGCATCAAAATAAGGAGAGTTAAGAGAGAAGATTTGAAGGTAGGAAATCGCTTCTCTGTTCTTCAGGATGAGTGTACTCTAGTGGCCAGTGAAGGTAAAGGTACTACTTCCCCTGCTAATAAAGGTAAGCGAATTCTTGTGGTAGGTGACTCACAGGTAAGATATATGGACCGTGCTTTCTGTAATAGGAATAAGAAGGTGAGAGAGAGGGTGTGCTTCCCTGGACCTGGTGTTGGAGACATAGTCAACAGGTTGGATAATATAATGTCAGGTAATGGGAACAAGCCCATTATCTGTCTCAGTGCTGGTGGAAATGATATTGGGAAGGGTAGGAGAGAAGAGCTGCTAGATAAGTACAGGTCAGCTATAGAGCTAATTAAGTCTAAGGAAGGGGGCCCAATCATATGTAGCATCTTGCCTAGAAGGGGAGTGGGAAATCAATGGTTGTCTAGGGCAATTGGTGCAAATTGCTGGCTAGACAGATACTGCAAGGAACTTGCAGTCCCATTCATTGACAACTGGGACAACTTTTATGGCAAACATGATATGTATGCAAGGGATGGGGTACATCTCTCTGGTACAGGGGTGGAAGCACTTGCCAATTCGATCGAGAGGGCCATTGCTGACATGCCTAGGATTTTAAACTGATAGATGATAGAGGTATGGGTGTATGTGGGAAACAGTCAGTTTGCAACACTAGGGCTGAAAACAGTAAGTGTATAAAAAAAATTCATCATAAAGTTATAAATAAAGACAATGGATCAGGTCAGCAAACAAAGGGAGACAGTAGAGGGAAACAAGAGACTAGCTCCCTTAAGGTTTACTATACTAATAGCAGGAGTGTAAGAAATAAGATAGATGAGTTAAGATTAATTGCAAGTGCAGGAAACATAGATATTATTGCTATAACAGAGACCTGGCTCAATCTGAAAGATAGAGAGTTGCCTTCTGAATGTCACATACAAGGCTATAAATTATTCCACACTGATAGGGTCAACAGGAAGGGTGGTGGAGTAGCGATGTATGTCAGAGACAATTTAAATTGTTGTGTTAGACAAGATATAAATTAGAAGCGTCAGCCACTGAATCTGTTTGGTTACAGCTTCTTGAGGGCCGTGTAAAACTTATCTTGGGTGTGATTTACAGGCCCCCAAATCTTGATAGGGAGTGCAGTAAACTTCTATGGGATGAAATTCGTACGGCATCTACATATGAAAATGTTGTGCTAATGGGAGATTTCAACTTTAGACAAATTGACTGGAGCAATTTGACATGAAATTTAGAGTCAAGTGACTTTCTTGATACGATTCAGGATTGTTTTTTGAAACAGTTGGTGACAGAACCAACTAGAGGAAATAACCTGCTAGACTTGGTTCTTGCCAGCAGGGAATCGCTAATTAATAATCTTGAGGTTAATGATGAGCTTGGGAAAAGTGATCACAAATCACTCAGTTTTAATATATCATGGAATTACCCTAATAATGGCAATCAAGTCTCTGTCCCTGACTTCCGCCTGGCTGATTTCATAGGACTGAAAAATTACCTGGGTGGGCTGAACTGGAATGACCTGACAGTGGGTCAGGTAGGTGGTGATTGCCAATATGACGTTTTCCAGAGAATAGTTCTAGCTGCTCAGACAACTTATGTTCCTAATAGGGAAATCAGATCAAACAAAAATGATCCTAAATGGATGAACAATAGATTAAAACATCTCATTGGCCAAAAGAGAGGCATATATAGGCGAATCAAAAGAGGAGAGGGGTAATTAAGTAATCAATATATTCAGTTAAAGAGAGAAATAAAAAAGGGAATAAGAAAAGCAAAAAGAGACTATGAGGTTAAAGTTGCAAGAGAATCGAAAACTAACCCAAAAGGATTTTTTCAGGTATACAGAAGTAAGATTAGGGACAAGATAGGCCCACTCAAAAGTTACTCAGTCAGCTCACCGTCAGTGATAAGGAAATGTGTAGAATTTTTAACACTTACTTCCTCTCAGTTTTTACACAGGAAGATACTAGCGATATTCCAGAAATAATAAATTATGTAGAACAGGACGATAGTAAACTATGCACGATTAGGGTCACAAGTGACATGGTCCTTAGGTAAATAGATAAATTAAAACCTAACAAATCCCCAGGCCCTGATGAACTGTATGCAAGAGTTCTAAAGGAATGTAAAGAGGAGCTTAGCAAACCTATGGCTAATCTTTTCAACATATCACTGCAAACTGGCATGGTGCCAGATAAGTGGAAAATTGCAAATGTAATACCTATTTTCAAAGCAGGAGACAGGTCCTTAGCTTCGAACTATAGTCCAATAAGCCTAACCTCCATAGTGGGAAAATTTATGGAATCAATAATTGCTGAGGCAATTCGTAGCCATCTTGAAAAGCATAAATTAATCAACGAATCTCAGCACGGTTTTACAAAAGGGCGTTCCTGCCTTACAAATTTAATAATTTTTTTCACTAAGGTATTTGAGGAGGTAGATCATGGTAATGAATATGATATTGTGTATATGGACTTCAGTAAGGCTTTTGATAGAGTCCCACATCAGAGACTATTGAGGAAAATTAAGGCACACGGAATAGGAGGAGAAAGTTTTTCCTGGATGAGTGGAACAAACTCCCGAGTACAGTTATAGAGGCTAAAACATTGTGTAGTTTTAAAAATAGGCTAAATAAATATATGAGTGGGTGCTGGTGGGTGTGAGTTGAACCTGACTAGTTTGTGCTACTAGGTCAGATGCCGTGCTCTTTCCTTAAGTGAATGTAACCTGACCTGGCTGGGTCAGAGCATTGGCTTAAGCCGATGGGAGACTTGGATCTGCCTCGCATGGGCCAGTAGGCCTGCTGCAGTGTTCCTTCTTTTTTATGTTCTAATTGGTATAAATTGCTGGCTAGACAGGTACTGCAAGGAACTTGCAATTCCATTCATTGATAACTGGGACAAATTCTATGGCAAACGTGATATGTATGCAAGGGATGGGGTTCATCTCTCTGGGGCTGGAGTGGTTGCATTAGCAGATTCGATTGAGGGGGTCATTAGAGACTTGTCTAGGACTTTAAACTGATAGATTATAGAGGTATGGGTGTTTGTGGGAAACAATCAGGCCTGGAAACAGCAGATATTACCAGGATACCCCAGGATATGTTTAAAAGACAAGATTCAAAATAAAGTTGTTTGTAAATGCAAAACAATTGATCAACAAGCAAAGAGAGATAGTAGAGGGCAACGAGTGACTAGCTCCCTTAAGGTTTACTATACAAATAGTAGGTGGTGATTGCCAATAGGACGTTTTCCAGAGAATAGTTCTAGCTGCTCAGACAACTTTGTTCCAAGTAGGGAAATTAGATCTAACAAAAATGATCCTAAATGGATGAACAATAGATTAAAACATCTCATTGGTCAAAAGAGAGGCATATATAGGCGTATCAAAAGAGGGGATGGACAGATAAGAAATCAATATTTTCAATTAAAGAGAGAAATAAAAAAAGGAATAAGAAAAGCAAAAGGATTATGAGGCTAAGGTCGCAAGGGATTCGAAGACTAACCCAAAAGGGTTCTTTCAGGTATACAGAAGTAAGATTAGGGACAAGATAGGCCCACTTAAGAGTAACTCAGGACAGATCACTGACAGTGATAAGGATATGTGTGAAATTTTCAATACTTACTTCCTCTCAGTTTTTACTCAGGAAGATACTAGCGGATTTCCAGAAATAATAAATTATGTAGAACAGGAAGATAATAGACTATGCTCGATTGGGGTAACTAGTGACATGGTCCTCAGACAAATAGAGAAATTAAAACCTAACAAATCCCCAGGCCCTGATGAACTGTTTGCAAGAGTTTTAAAGGAATGTAAAGAGAAACTTAGCAAACCTTTGGCAAATCTTTTCAATATATCACTACAAACTGGCATAGTGCCAGACAAGTGGAAAAGGGCAAATGTAATACCTATTTACAAGGCAGGTGACAGGTCCTTAGCTTCGAACTATAGACCAATAAGCCTTACCTCCATAGTTGGTAAATTTATGGAATCAATAATTGCCGAGGCAATTCGTAGCCATCTTGAAAAGCATAAATTGAATAATGAATCTCAACACGGTTTTACTTAGGGGCTTTCCTGTCTTACGAATTTACTAACTTTTTTCACTAAGGTGTTTGAGGAGGTAGATCATGGTAATGAATATGATATTGTGTATATGGACTTCAGTAAGGCTTTCGATAAAGTTCCACATCAGAGGCTATTGGGGAAACTTAAGGCACACGGAATAGGAGAAATTTTTTCCTGGTTAGAGGCATGGTTGACAAATAGGCGGCAGAGAGTTTGCATAAATGGAGAGAAATCAGAATGGGGGCGCGTCTCAGCGGTGTTCCACAGGGTCAGTTTTGGGCCCCTGTTGTTTACAATTTACATAAACGACATAGATGAGGGAATAAATAGTAACATAAGTAAATTTGCTGATGACACCAAAATAGGCCGTCCAATTCATTCAAATGAGGACATTAGAGCACTCCAGGATGATTTGAATAGACTGATGCAGTGGTCGGAGAAGTGGCAGATGCAGTTTAATGTAAAAAAATGCAAAGTTCTAAATGTTGGGCAGGACAATAACCATGCCACATATAAGCTGAATATTGTAGATCTTATTACTTGTGATTGCGAGAAGGATTTAGGAGTTCTGGTTAGTAGTAATCTGAAGCCAAGACAACAGTGCATAAGTGTTCGCAATAAAGCTAACAGAATCCTTGGCTTCATATCAAGAAGTATAAATAATAGAAGTCCTCAGGTTGTTCTTCAACTCTATATATCTTTGGTTAGGCCTCATTTAGATTATGCTGCACAGTTCTGGTCACCATATTACAGAATGGATATAAATGCACTGGAAAACGTACAAAGGAGGATGACAAAGTTGATCCCATGTATCAGAAATCTTCCCTATGAAGATAGACGGAGGGCCCTGAATCTGTACTCTCTAGAAAGGCGTAGAATTAGGGGGGATATGATTGAGGTGTATAAATGGAAAACAGGAATAAATAAAGGGGATGTAAATAGCGTGCTGAAAATATCCAGCCAAGACAGGACTCGCAGCAATGGTTTCAAGTTGGAAAAGTTCAGATTCAGGAAGGATATAGGAAAGCATTGGTTTGGTAATAGAGTTGTGGGTGAGTGGAACAAACTCCCGAGTACCGTCATAGAAGCTAAGACGTTGTGTAGTTTTAAAAATAGGTTAGATAAATACATGAGTGGGTGTGGGTGGGTGTGAGTTTGGACCTGACTAGCTTGTACTACCAGGTCAGTAGCCGTACTAATTCCTTAAATGGAAGTGACCTGACCAGGTGGTCGGCTAGATAATTATATGAGTGGGTGTGGTTGGGTGTGAGTTGGTCCTGACTAGCTTGTGCTACTAGGTCAGATGCAGTGCTCCTTCCTTAAGTGAATGTAACCTGACCTGGCTGGTTCGGGGCATTGGCTTAAGCCGTTGGAGACTTGGACCTGCCTTGCATGGGCCAGTAGGCCTGCTGCAGTGTTCCTTCTTTCTTATGTTCTTAAGACATCTTCCATGGAGGGTAAATGCTCTGGTTGTCTACAGTGTAGGGATGATCGATGTGAAAATTTAGATATCCGGTATGCGGATGTGATATGGATGTCTTACTCATTTTACGGATGCGAATGCGGATGCGGATGTAAGAAATTGTTGGATTTTCCGCGGATGCGGATGTAAGAAAGTGCGGATGTTCCGCTGGATTTCGGATGCGGATGTATATACGGATATCTGTTTGTTGTGAAATACGGATGCGGATGCAGATATGGATGTAAGAAATTGTGGGATGTTCCGCAGATGCGGATGTGGATGCAAATATCCGATACATCACTACTACAGTGATACAGTTCGTACAAGTTATAAAACTTAATATACTTGCATGTTTTCACAATCCATTTAGATCTATGTGTATTTACTTGTAGACATTTAATAAGATTCATAGTGACAGTGTCTGGTTCATTTCTTAATATTCTGATAAAGTACAGTGTTAATCTCGATAATCGTATCGAGATTAACACTGTACTTGTATTAGACGCCTGAACAATTTCTGAATCATTACATTGTCTTGGATATACTGGAAAACAAGCAAAATGTAGTTGTAGTGTGCAGGACTTGCAAAAGCTTTTGGCAAGTGTGGCTATAGTTTGATAGTTTTCAAAATGCATTCAGTAAACTGATGTATACAGATGTATATATAACAAATATGACCCAAAAGTAATAGAATATAGTGAAGAGCGAGACTGCCACAGTGAAAGCTCTGCTTTCCAGGCACGGTACTCACCCCATCCTCTTTCTCACTCTGATATCTGACGGAGAGACATAAATGGTAGCACTGTATCATCCATTATATATATTACAGTTTATGAGAGTGACATCTGGTGAGAACAGAACAAACCTTCAATGTGATATAAACCACTGACAACACTTATGATGTTCAGTGAGGATAAAAATTGAAATGGAATATGTATAACTGGAATCACTGAATAAAGCAGAAATTTAATGTGATAGATTTAGGCATAATAATGTCAGCTCTCACATTCAAAGATTATAATAATGATATTATCATAGACGAGCCTGGCCTAGGTAGGGCTATGGGAGAGAAAACTCTTGGAACTCATCAGAGGTATATAAAGCCGCAAGGAAAATCATAAGGTGATAGCTAGACCTTTCAAAACGAGAGATGCCAAGCCAGTCATTTGTTCTCTCAGTTAAACTACTGTTGTATTTTAACATCATTTGAATGAAGGTAAAATCACAAATCCGGAGAATGTTCAAGAAACCTTCACTGCACTTATAAATTCAACCATGCATCGGAAATTCTGAGAATGTCTGAAGTCCTTCGAACTATACTTCTTGGAAGGCAGGTGACAAAGATACATCATGATTTACACTTGGAAAGTTCTGGAGGGGTTGGTTCCAAATCTCCCCAAGAAATCGCCCATACAAAAGCAAGAGGCAGCACAAAATACCTCCAATGAAAAGTAGAGGTGCCAAGGGACAATAAGATATAAATCAATTAGTGTGCTGCTAGCATCAACAGCTTTAGTATCCCTGATCCCTAGTCTGGGACCAGGCCATAGGTGGGTGACTTAAACAATCAGCTACAGGATATTACAGGGATGCTCCCCCCGTCACCCCTTCCTCCTTCCCTTCACTCCTCCAGCCCTGTGTTAAAGGGGGAGAGATACATGGTAAACTGTATACCTGAAAGTACTTGAGTGCCTTGTTGTCCTAAATCTGCACACTGTCAAACATACTGGAGTGAGAGATACGAGGGGGAAGTGCAAAATAAAAACCCCCTGAAAACAAAGGGGCTGTGGGCACAATATGGGAACACTGCATGAATGTCCATGGGCCCCCGACTATTCAAGGGGTCTTACCAGAAGATATCAGAAACACTATGGGAACAATTGTAGAAGTCTTCAAGAAGAAACTGGACAAGTACCTTCACCAGGGGCCAGATCAACGAGGCTGTGATGGATATGGGACCCGGGGGCCCCGCAGAAAAAAAACCTTGGATCAGGCTCAAAGCGGGGCCCTAAAAAAAAAAATTTAACTTATTAAATATATCTTGAGGCATACCTGAACCGTGATGGTACCAGTTCCTTTTCCAACTATCCTTCCCCCTCCCTTTTTTTCCCCCTTCCCTCTTCTCTCTAAATTCTCTGAACCATTGTTAAGGATAAGTTCTGTGGCACGGGATTGCTCAAGAAATACCATAAGGGAATGCAGAGAAGATGAAACAAAGAGAGAGAGAGAGAGAGAGAGAGAGAGAGAGAGAGAAAAAAAACACACACACACACACACACACACACACACACACACACACACACACACACACACACCCCCGGACAAAATGGTAACAAAAAACCCCCATAAACGAAGAGAAGAAACACAGAATTTTTCAAGGGTGCTAATATCTGGTGTGGAAGGAAACACTGGCAGAGACATAGAAGATATTGAAATGAATCAATCAAAAGAGTCCAAGAAAGAAGAGGAATCTAAAAGCAATTAATGTAATTGAAAGAAACCATTTATTTTTTTATAAAAAAATTCGGGCAAAACCACATTCAGTACCCTTGCTCAAACAAGAGGCCTTACATTGACGATAAAAGAAATAAGTAAAAACATAGTCTCAGTATGACAACCGAATGAAATTTCCCCGGGAACGAGACTCAAAATTTGTCAACATCTCCAAAATTTGAAAACCTAGCTCCATTTGATTTTGAATAACCATGCCCTGTTCCGGGCCCAAAAAACTCGTTGAACTCCATGTTCATCAAGATACATGAAGTCCCCCATTTCCCTTTGAGAATTTAGGGGGGGAACCAGAAGGGGGCATCCCACATTTTAATCCCCCTCCAAAGGTGGCAAATCAGTAACGAAGAACTGTATAACGAAGCACTGACCTTTTAAAAAAAAATTAGAGTCAAAAAACAAGATCACAGACCACTTAAATTTAACCATCATCCTCTGAGACAATACTAGAATTGGAGAGTAGCATCCATTGAAGAAAAAAAACCAGCTGACATGAAAGAATTTTCCTGGGGCCACTGACAACATGATGTTCAAGGGGGCGCAATTATTCAAAAGAAAGATTGAGGAAATGAAGATAACGGAGTACAAACAAACTGAATCATCATTATAAAAGATAATGTGAAAACCCCCGAAGTGATCATGTCGAAGATCACCTTCAAGAATGACAAATTATTTATCAAAACCCGAAAGGGAAAAATGATAGGCTGGAAACTAGAAACTTAAAAACAAGGGGGTAAATTTGATTGTTCTATTTCGGGGGGTTTCCCAACCTTATGCCCCCCCCCCGGGAAAGTTTGATTAATTTTTTACCCCTATAAATGTAAATCACATTTGAAGATGAAGTCAAATTTCAAATTTTTAATCCCAAATTGAGCCAAAAAAAGTACACGGGGAGCAAATTGAACTAGAAAAAAGTTTTTAATTAGGTAAAATGCAAAATAAATTGAGCACTTAGAAAAGTTTTTTAAAATAAACGGAATTGTTCTTTTATTTGACTCTTGCACACCCCCGAAATGCCATTGCCCCCCTTTCCCGTGGTGCGTGGCCCCGGTTGGCAACCCCCTGCTCTATTCCAACAACCCAGAAATTTAAAAAGAATATGTGAAATGGATGTAACTTACGTGTTGAAATAAGACAGACAGTCCTCGATGACGACTGACTTTTTTTGGGATCCTGGGGGGTAACCCCCGGGGGAAAAAAACCGAAGAAAATCTTTTTCTCTTATCTTATTTTTAACTCATTTTAACTTCCGCAACAATTTTCAATTTTGTTCAGTTTTTTTCAGTTGTTTTTTTTAATTGTATTGAAGGAAAAAAAAAAATTTTTAAACATTATATTTTAGTTCTAACACAGTAAAGTATATTTTTAAAGCTGAGTTTTTTTTATTTTTTTTGGTAATTTTTTTGGGGTTTTTTTGGTGTTTTTAATGTAACAAATATTATGTACATGTTCTCCAATGTTACGAATTTTGGTTTTCCCTTACATTGTCGCTTGATTTAAATACAAAATATGTTAAATGTTTTTTTATTATTTCGAACATTTAAAAATTTTAATTTTGTAAAATTTTAATGATTGAATAAAATAATGCATATTAAGTAATTGAATTTTTTTGTCTGATTAAGAATTATAATTGTAATTGAAAATTGGGGAAAAATAATTGAAATATTAATTGTAATTGACTTTAATCAAGTAACTACTCCAAGCCTGATTTTATCAGAGAGAAAAAAAAAATAATTGAAAGTAATAAACGTTATTTTTACGATGTGGTGAGATTGTTATCTCATGGAGAAGAGTGATGCATTGTTTTGATTTTGTATCACGAAGCCCGGGGCATACCTGTAACCAGTGTCCGGGGTTTTTTCTTTCCTCGAGTCCTACCGGGACCATTTTGTTATTGTTCAACCAGACTGTTTCCTGCCATCCACGTACATTTACACCCTTTTTCGCCACTTGCGGTAGTATTGATACTTTGTTCTTGATGACTTCATTTGTTTCGTTTTTTTTTTTTATCTGCTGGAAGCGGGTTTAAAATTTTTGGGTCACGGAACCCGGATTGTTATATAAATATGAGGTTGAGCAACAGGGTTTAACAAAAGTTTTACATCGGTGACAATGGTGCAATATTTTTCAGCGAACTTGCAAGGTGGGGTTTAATAGGGATGTTTTGGGAAAAAAAAAAAAATAATTTGGGAAAAGGGTTTTTTTAAAAACCCCCCAAAAAATGATAAAAACAGTTTTTGGATACAAGATTTTTTTAAGTTTTAGTCAGGGGGAAAATGTGAGTCATTTTTAAAAACCTTTTGGGAAGAAAGACTCCTCAATACTCTGAAGTTTTTGTCACATGCAGCATTTCCACCTGACTCAGCATTCCCACCTGACTAAATCCTATAAATTTGAATCTTGTATCCGGAGATCTGTTTGTGATTTTATAAAGATGGTGGGCAAACGTTGTCAATAAAGGATCACATTATACTGCTTATGTGTTTATTTTTCCAAGGGTATTTTTATACCATTTATTTCCATGTATGTATATTAGGGGGATCTACAAAAATTCATTTTTTCCGCCTCGTTGCTTTTTGGGAACTCTAGACGTTGCCAACAGAAAAAGTCTAGTTCCAAGAAAACACAGAAAAACCCGGGCCGACCAAGCTGTGAGAGAGGAATACTCTTTAAAACCCCCTTTAAAAGGGATTTAAAATTTCCCCTTTCCCCCTTTCCCCCAGTTCCTCGTTTTTTTCCTTCTCCATTATCTCCCCCCCTTCCCCCTCCCCCCCCTCTTTCTCTCCCTTTTTCCCTCTTCCCCCCCCCCCTTTTCCACCGTCATAACATGACATTTGGGAGGGGATTAAACGAATTTTCAGTTAGCTTTTTAAAAATTCCACCGTATCAAAACCCCCACCACTGCTGTCAGATACCAACCACCACCGCTGTCAGAAACCACCACCACCGTCAGAAACCACCACCACCTACCAATACCACTATTAGACACCAAACCCCAAAAACACTACATACCCAAAAAAAGGGGGTTTTCCAAGGATATATAAAACTGAAGTATAACCTGAGGACCCTATTATTTATATTTCTTGATATGTAGCCATGAATTTAATAGGAACTCTTATACACTGTCTTGGCTTTTTGATTAGGGGTAGCCAGAGTTCCTATTTTTTTTGATTTAGAGTGATTGAGACCTACGTTGTTATTTTTTAATGCTATGGTTTTTTAAAAGGCTTGAACCCATTTGGGTACATTTTAAAAAAATTTTTTACCACGATTCAACCATCCAGATCTACCTGTAAAGGGTCTAGTGTCATCAGAATTAATTGACGGCCTATTGTATGTCAAAAAAAATTTGCTTTGGGGCGTTATTTATTCCCCCTCTATGTCGTTTATTTTACTAAGGGAAAAGCAAAGGGCCCAAACTGACCCATGGGGGAAAAATCTTTACTTGTTCCCCCTTTGATTTTTTCCCCTTTTTTTTTCAAGTTCCCCCCCTTACCTAAATTTTTTTTCCGCCTTTTGGGGGAGATTTTTTTTTCCATTCCCGATCCCCATTTTTCTCAAAACCCCCCGTGGAACCCACCAAAAAGGGCCCTTTCAAATCTATATACACAATATTATATTCATCTTCATGATCTACCAACCCCCAAAAACCTTAGTGACAAAAATTAGTAAATTGAAGGGGGTGCCCCCCTTTTAAAATTTTGGGGGGTTTTTTTCATAATTTCCCAAATGTAGAAATATAAATAATATAATAATTGTGTAATAAAATATGATGATGATTTGACCCCCTTTTAGAAAAGGGGGAGGGGAGACAAAATTGAATTTTTAGCACTGGGGGAAAAATTTTTTCCAGGGAAAATTGGCCCGAGGCCAATTGGGTGTTTTACCCGAATTTGAATAGGAACCCGGGTTTTAAAAACCCCTGTGAAGAATTGGGAAGGAAATTTTTTGGATCCCGAATTCCTGTGAATAGTGAAAAAATTTAAATCACTCAAGAAATTACACCATAGTCCTTTATTTAGATTTATTTCCAGTGTAGGTTCTGATGTTAGGAGGTGTTGTGGTGTGATCCATTTACAATAATTGAATGATAAGTGGGAATACAAAGTTTTTTTTAATAACACCATTGGGTTATATGATTGTACTAATAGTTTTATTTTTTGGGGGCCCAAGCAAGCCTAATTTATACAGTCCACCAATTGTAATTGTACCAGAGTAGCTGGTTTTAATTTTTTAATTATTAATTTAATGTTAGGTTTAGCTTTTTAAAAAGTGAAGAAGGGGGAGTTGAAGGAGTTGCAGTTCAGGGCCATTGATTTTTGTAACTTACTAACCAAATTACTTGCAGGTAATTTCAGGTGATGTCCTGTAAACCTCCTGCAGGTAATTTTTTTTTTTTTATTAACACATTGGGCCCCCACCGGCGGGGGGGCCCACAAAGAAAACTTTATATATTCACTCCATCACTGTTTTTGCCAGAGGCGGCTTACACTACAGACAAAACTGCAACATTAACACCCCCCCTTCAGAGTGCCAGCACTGTACTGAGATTAAGGATCAATTTTTTTTCAGGGGGATTTTAATACCCCCAAAAACTGATTCACTTTTCCCCCCCCAAAGGAGGTTAGGCTAATTTGGGCAATAATTTGAAGCTAATGACCCCCTCCCACTTTGAAAAGGAATCAGTTGCCATTTTCCCCTTTTCCGGGACCATACCAGTTTTTAGTGATCCCTTTCTTTATTACCCCTTTTAAACAGTTTTTCAGGGTCTGGTGATTTGTTTTTTTAAATCTATTTTTGAACAATGTCACTTTTTAATTTTGCTAGATCCGCTGTGTAAAAACGAGAGGAAATTGGTTGAAGACTTACATTTTTTTCACTGGGGAAACCGTCCCGAGCAAGAAGGGCCTGTCTTTTAACCTTTCCCGTATACCTGAGAGAAATCTTTTGAGTTGGTTTTTTATTATTATTTAATTTAAAAATCTTTTGGCTTTTTTTATTCCTTTTTTTTTCTTTTAATTGAATATATTGATTCCACATGTTTTTCAATTAACCTGTAAAAGCCTCTTTTGACTTATGAGATGTTTTATCTTATTTTTACCCATTTAGGGTTATTTTTTGGGGTTTTAAATCCCCATTTGAATA
>WNWK01031180.1:0-22899 GCA_009830355.1 Cherax destructor
CAAAGCTTATTTCTTGGGTAGCTTTGAAAATTGGGTTGAGCAAATATTCTGTTAGTGGGACGGATTGTGAAGGACGTGCCTAGTATGGGCCAACAGGCCTGCTGCAGTGTTCCTCCTTTCTTATGTTCTTATGTTCTTATGTTTTATTTTTGCCTATTGGCATATCAAGGTTGTTTATCAATCTGATGATTTCCAACAGACCAGAAATATACAATGAATCCACCCCTGTCTTGCTACTTGATGAAACCTTTAGTTTTAGAACTAAATGACTCGCGAGGCAGAATTTGCTATCCCTACATTCACGGTAGTTTTCGTCTGTGTGTGTAATTGGGTAAGATACAGTATAAAATACCAACAAATGTGAAATAGGAAACATACAGTATTAAGATATTTTAATGAGGAAACGTTCTTCAAAAAAAAATATCCTGATACTGCACATGTTTCTTATTTCACATATGACGATATTTTCTAATGCGACACATGTCTTATTACACACGTGAGTATACCATTTTTGTCTAGTTATGTTTTGTGGTGGATGAATATTACTGTATTCATGAGGAAGTGTTAAACCCGTAGGGATCATACATCATTTGGGGAATGGGAGGCAATCAAATATTATCCAAACGTGGTTGGATGAGTGCACCTTTTTGTCCTCACCTCTTGATCTACCTTGAACATTCAGTTTATACATTTTATCGTCCACTAGTTGACTCCACTTTCCAAAGATGGTCAGGTTCAGTTTCTTTAGCCTCTCCTCACGCCTCTCAGTTTTGTAACGTGTATATTTTAAAACTTTTATAATTTTTGAATGCGTGATTTTATCACGTTTGTTGTTCACTGTGCAGCTGTATACTCTATTATGGGCATTACACACGTTCTTGAATGCTATTCTGAGATTTGCTAGTTTCGCAAATGCTACCGAGCTGTGTTGTTTATGTGCATCTAGAAATATGCTTGGCGTGATGCCAACTCTCAGGTCGCTTTCTGTAACTGTTATTTGCAACTCCAGTCCTCCTTCCCTACCTTACAAATAGGCTGTATTCCGTCTCAGTTCTCTCTCTTTACACAATGGTTTTACGAGGTTAAGGGTCCCTACCTTTATTTACAAGCTAAATGCTATTAGCTACATCATCTTTCTCTCACTCTCCCTGATTTCACGATCTTGCATTTGTTTGCGATTTAGTATTTGAAGGGTAATGGAGAGAAGGGGAAATGTATGAGGGAGAGGGTTGGGAGAAGAACTGAAATGAAGAACCTCTACTTCTGATAATAAATTAGCCCGAATATGAAAGGTTTCTTGTTATCTGGTGTTATCAGAGACATGAAACGCGTTTATCACAAGTATATATGTTATCATGAAGAACCTTGATCACATTTCTCTAGTCACTGTCTCCTGCCAGCTGCTATCAGCAACGCCGACTCTGTGATACCACTGGTGCGTGTTATAAAACTTCTCATAAACGCGAAGAGCAGCAACTGAATCCACAGAATGTTTCTTACCAAGTTGAATTTTTGGTCAACCTATCAATTTCCAACTTAAAGTGAATGTGATAAACAAAGCTGATTCTAAAACTGAAAACTATGTCGTATTTTGTGAATCAATACTTAAAAAAACTCGTGATTTTCAAATAATTTTAATATTCTAAATTTGATTACAATATTACATTTTGTACAGTAGAAGAATCGATACGTGAATGCAACAGCTTGCTTATGTGTTCCTTTCTTACAGCTGACGATACGTGAATGCAACAGCTTGCTTATGTGTTCCTTTCTTACAGCTGACGATACGTGGATGCAACAGCTTGCTTGTGTTCCTTTCTTACAGCTGACGATACGTGGATGCAACAGCATGCTTATGTGTTCCTTTCTTACAGCTGACGATACGTGGATGCAACAGCTTGCTTATGTGTTCCTTTCTTACAGCTGACGATACGTAAATGCAACAGCTTGCTTATGTGTTCCTTTCTTACAGCTGACGATACGTGGATGCAACAGCATGCTTATGTGTTCCTTTCTTACAGCTGACGATACGTGGATGCAACAGCTTGCTTGTGTTCCTTTCTTACAGCTGACGATACGTGGATGCAACAGCATGCTTATGTGTTCCTTTCTTACAGCTGACGATACGTGAATGCAACAGCATGCTTATGTGTTCCTTTCTTACAGCTGACGATACGTGGATGCAACAGCTTGCTTGTGTTCCTTTCTTACAGCTGACGATACGTGCATGCAACAGCATGCTTATGTGTTCCTTTCTTACAGCTGACGATACGTGCATGCAACAGCTTGGATATGTGTTCCTTTCGTACAGTTGAAGTACATCGCTGGTTGGGGGTTTGGCAGTGTTGAGGAGGAACCTTGATGAATCTGTGGATTCTGTTTGCAATACATTGTATACTCAACACACATCTCTGCTGAGCTTTCTTCATTGTGAATTCGCCTTTTTGTAGACCGTTTGATTTACAGGTTAAGAGCTCTTACCGTACCTCAGCTCAGCCCTAAGGTATACGTACTACCATTACCCAGGAGGCCACACACAACAGTTAACTAACACTCTCTAACGTCTTCAGCAGATCATGGCTTGAATTGAAACCCTTCCATGGTATGTACATGGTATGTCACACTAAAAAGTGAACTCACACCCACAAAGTTGAGGGAAATGCAAGTGCTGAGTTTGATGGTAAATTGTTAGGTACCTCGCCTATGGAAATATATTTTGTCTAACATACTAGTCTTTAATAATAACTTTTACACAACACAAAAATGAATTACTAGTGGCAGAACATGTGTGCCTAGTGATTGTCCTCTTCGTCAGAATGACATCTGCATCACAAAGGTGTTTCCTTTCATGGCCTCATCAACAATGACAATGATGTTGACAGCAAAATGTGCAATTCATCAAAAATGATATCTAGTGAAAGGAATGCAACAGCCTGAGGATCTACTGACTTTACAACGCTTTCTGCTCAAGCAGAATGTTCGTAACCTGAATGTGTCCAGTTTTGGTCAATAGGTCTGCTGCAATTTTATTCAATTCTTCAGTTCATATGTACCAGATCTCTTAAACAACACCAGTAGTAAATACAAGAACTGTAGTACTAAGAATACCACCAGTAGTAAATACAAGAACTGTAGTACTAAGAATACCACCAGTAGTAAATACAAGAACTTTAGTACTAAGAATGCCACCAGTAGTAAATACAAGAACTATAGTACTAAGAATATCACCAGTAGTAAATACACTGTAGTACTAATACCATCAGTAGTAAATACAAACACTAGTACTAATACCATCAGTAGTAAATACAAACACTGTAGTACTAATACCATCAGTAGTAAATACAAACACTGTAGTACTAATACCATCAGTAGTAAATACAAACACTGTAGTACTAATATCATCAGTAGTAAATACAAACACTGTAGTACTAATACCATCAGTAGTAAATACAAACACTGTAGTACTAATACCATCAGTAGTAAATACAAACACTGTAGTATTAATACCACCAGCAGTAAATACAAACCACTACTATTGGTATTTGTAGTAAATACAAGAACTGTAGTACTAAGAATACCACCAGTAGTAAATATAAACGTTGTAGCACTAATACCACCAGTAATAAATACAACCACTGAAATACTAAGAATATCACCAGTAGTAAATACAATCACTGTAGTACTAATACCATCAGTAGTAAATACAAACACTGTAGTACTAATACCATCATTAGTAAATACAAACACTGTAGTACTAATACCATCAGTAGTAAATACAAACACTGTAGTACTAATACCATCAGTAGTAAATACAAACACTGTAGTACTAATACCATCAGTAGTAAATACAAACACTGTAGTACTAATACCATCAGTAGTAAATACAAACACTGTAGTACTAATACCATCAGTAGTAAATACAAACACTGTAGTACTAATACCATCATTAGTAAATACAAACACTGTAGTACTAATACCATCAGTAGTAAATACAAACACTGTAGTACTAATACCATCAGTAGTAAATACAAACACTGTAGTACTAATACCATCAGTAGTAAATACAAACACTGTAGTACTAATACCATCAGTAGTAAATACAAACACTGTAGTACTAATACCATCAATAGTAAATACAAACACTGTAGTACTAATACCATCAATAGTAAATACAAACACTGTAGTACTAATACCATCAGTAGTAAATACAAACACTGTAGTACTTATACCATCAGTAGTAAATACAAACACTGTAGTACTAATACCATCAGTAGTAAATACAAACACTGTAGTACTAATACCATCAGTAGTAAATACAATCACTGTAGTACTAATACCATCAGTAGTAAATACAATCACTGTAGTACTAATACCATCAGTAGTAAATACAAACACTGTAGTACTAATACCACCAATAACAGTTTCTACAAATGCACATTTTTATTAAATTACCAAAACTCTTGAAAACTTTAAAATTTCAATAACCGGCAAAATTCTCATAATTATTCACATAAATATTTTCAAACTCTTCCAATACCTAATTATAAACATTGTCTTTCTTACTGTCTAACAACACTTATGATGTTCCCCTAACACCTCTGCACTACTATTACTACTACTATTATTACTACTACTACTATTACTACTACCACTACTACTGCCATCTTTCATCTGGACTCTCGTCTGACAACTACTACAATCTCTCATCTTCTCTGACAAATACTACTTTGTCACCTTGACTGACAACTATCTCTCATCTTGACTGACAGCTACTACTATCTCTCATCTTGACTGACAGCTACTATCTCTCATCTTGACTGACAGCTACTACTATCTCTCATCTTGACTGACAGCTACTACTATCTCTCATCTTGACTCACAGCTACTACTATCTCTCATCTTGACTGCCTACCTGGAGGGTATTCCGGGGATCAACGCCCCCGCGGCCCGGTCCACGACCAGGCCTCCCGGTGGATCAAGGCCTGATCAACCAGACTGTTACTGCTGGCCGCAGGTAGTCCAACGTACGAACCACAGCCCGGCTGATCCAGCACCGACTTTAAAAGTATCTGTCCAGCTCCCTCTTGAAGGCAGCCAGGGGCCTATTGGTAATTCCCCTTATGCATGGTGGGAGGCTGTTGAACAGTCTGACAGCTACTACTATCTCTCATCTTGACTGACAGCTACTACTTTCTCTCTCATCTTGGCTGACAGCTACTACTATCTCTCATCTTGACTGACAGCCACTACTATCTCTCATCTTGACTGACAGCCACTACTATCTCTCATCTTGACTGACAATTACTACTATCTCTCATCTTGACTGACAATTACTATCTCTCATCTTGGCTGACAGTTACTACTATCTCTCATTTTGACTGACAGATACCATTCATCTTGACTGACAGCAACTACTGTCACTCATCTTGACTGACAGCAACTACTGTCACTCATCTTGACTGACAGCAACTACTGTCACTCATCTTGACTGACAGCAACTACTGTCACTCATCTTGACTACTTCATAACATGTCTTCAGCTTTCAGTGGTCTACCTGGATGGCTGCCCAGGACCTGGTACACCCACCTTCACACCGCCTCACACAATTCACCATAGTAAAGCAAAATTCAACTTATATCCTAAGTGAATTTCAGTTTTCATTCAGCAAAATCCTCTTGACTGCCTTCAAAACAACTTTCACTGATCTGGTCCAAACGTCACTTTTTTCATTAAGCCAAGAACATCAATTGTATATTAATGTTAGAGAATAAGGTGATCGTTCAAAATGTTGCAATATGTAACTAAAGATAAGTTCATTATTTGCAAGTTAGCATAATATAAAGATGCCTCTATTCTCTTAACAGCAACAACAACAAACAACCATCCCTCAGAGGTTGAAATACTCGGCTATCTACTTGTCAGTTGTGAACCTGTTGATGGTACTTGGTGTCATCACCTCCGTGGCCCTGTCTCAGACCAGGTCTGATCAGTCAGACTATTGGTGCCAGCAGCATTTAGTCCAAGTACCACAAACCGGCTGATCGTGAACTGTTTCGATAACCTTGTTAAGTTCGCTCTTGAAGCAACCCATTCTACATTTTTTTCGTGAGAAAATGCACACTCCACATGTTAAGATACGCCCAGCGCTGCCACACGTAAGCCAACATATCTTTTAATTTCGCCATTCTCAGGTAATTATACTGAAGTATAGGTTCATGTACTTTAGGTTAACTAAACTTAACCTAATCATTTTGAGCGCGCACAACCGCATAAAGAAACATTCCTGTGAAACTGGCTGCCCTAATTGGAGAAAAAGTTGCCTGAAGACAGTTAGAGACACTGTATAGTATTTTGTTCGTTAGCAACAAATTCCCAGAGATGACCCACACTAGTAAAATATCACTGGGGTTTGATAACTGCATGAGACAAATCTACTGGCCCTGGCTCACTCATTCTCTCTCTCTCTGCAAGTGAAGGACGAAAGGCCGACATACAGTGCAGCTATAGTTGAAGAATGAGTGTGATTCACATGACTCCTGCACACCTACACACATGACAAAGCTTCCGATTACACAAGAGTGGGAAACCCTTCTGATTCAAAACTTCATTCACATAAGTTTATTCCCCACTTACACCAGTAGATATATGCTATGGGACAATTAATTTTCCCCTTTGTTACTAAATTTATATTATATAACACGTATCATATACATTGTTAGTGACCCTAGAGTGAGTACAGTGCACTCAGAATCGTAAAAGCTTATCAATGATACACAAGTATTACTGCATCACATTAAGTCTAAAAAAGAGCTAAAAATTATGAACCATGCAATCATAACACATACACAAAGACAACCTGCATTAAGAGCATGCTTGTAATCTGGCTTCATTAGTAACCAGCCGTAACGTTGCAGCTAGCTAGCTAGTCTAGCTAGCTAGCTAGCTAGCTCTCTCTCTCTCTCTCTCTCTCTCTCTCTCTCTCTCTCTTCTTCTCTTCCTCTCTTTCTTTTTCTACTACATCAACTCTTTAACTCATCTATACTCAACTCTAACTCCAAATACTAATAAAATTATATTTTTTCACATTCTCTCCTTTCATACAGTCTCATTCTGAAAATAAACATCTCTCCTACTACTCAACAGATCTATCCAACTCTCCTCATATCCTACTCATAACCTCTCAAATACTTCTCCCAACTTCTCTCTCTCTCTCTCTCTCTCTCTCTCTCTCTCTCTCTCTCTCTCTCTCTCTCTCTCTCTCTCTCTCTCTCTCTCTCTCTCTCTCTCTCTCTCTCTCTCTCTCTCTCTCTCTCTCTCTCTCTCTCTCTCTCTCTCTCTCTCTCTCTCTCTCTCTCTCTCTCTCTCTCTCTCTCTCTCTCTCTCTCTCTCTCTCTCTCTCTCTCTCTCTCTCTCTCTCTCTCTCTCTCTCTCTCTCTCTCTCTCTCTCTCTCTCTCTCTCTCTCTCTCTCTCTCTCTCTCTCTCTCTCTCTCTCTCTCTCTCTCTCTCTCTCTCTCTCTCCTCTCCTCTCTCTCTCTCTCTCCTCTCTCTCTCTCTCTCTCTCTCTCTCTCTCTCTCTCTCTCCTCTCTCTCTCTCTCTCTCTCTCTCTCTCTCTCTCTCTCTTGCGTCCAGTTCTTCATTAGACATCTGTTTTCCTCCTAATAATAACTGATATTCCTTTTCCCATTAAACAGCATTAAGCAGGCAATTCTGCTTTCCATATGGTCTATTACCCTATTCTTTAACAAACATTAAATCCTCTGCAGCGTCCTCTGATAGCCCATTTCCTATCCTTAAGGCACACACAATACAATACACATTTTTCTACTGTTGTTGCAAGATCTAACAGTACTTAATGTAACCAGCTGCGGAGGTCACCAGGAGGCAGTGGTCAGTGTACTTGCTGTTCACTGACCTGGTACGCAACATCTGGCCTAACCTCTTGGCACGCACTACACCAAGACTCCTCTCATACCTTTCACCGCACGTGCCCTGACCTTTTACCTCACCCACATACTATATATTAATACCAATTACCTTTCCTAATACCTGCTATTGTTTCGTGCTTATATCTAATGCCTAGGCATTTACGCAAGATGCCAGTACATGGTACAATTAATACATGCGCGTGGCTTAGTGCCAAGGTGATACATGTTGACGTCTTACGGAGCACCTCAATACTCCTGCTACTTCTCACCTGACATGTTCTAACCTCTCCCCTCCCTCACTTCACATCTTCCTCTCACATTATTTTACATATTCTTTTCACATTACCTAACATCATATTCTCACATTATCCTACATCTTCCTTTCCCATCACCTAATACCTTCCTCTCACATCACCCCATACTATCCACACCTTCCCCCTCGGTAACACTAGCTGCACTGCCTCATACAACAATCTTTAAATCAAAGACGTGACTGGCCAGAAAGTGTGAAAGTAACTGACCAACTGGTCCTTGGGGTGCACAGGTATTACCTTCCTTGTACTTGCCTTGTACTTGCAGGGCTCGATACACAACGACTGACCTCTTAATTCTTATCGACCGGTTTTAACAATTACTGGCTTTCAGGTCCCGATCATACCTACTCCTGTAACTGCATATATAGTTTGTTTCCACTGGAAAACAAAAAATGTCGATATAATACACATCAGGGATTTATGTTGAGATAGCAAACAAAATACGTACACGAGAAGTAGTTGCAAAAGTGGGCAGAGTGATCATGAACCTTCCAAATCAGACCCAAAGTGTAATAATCCCTCACGTTATTTTTCACTCCACTGAGTGGTTACAGATTCATACTTCATTCTAGTCTTGCCCCATTTTTTTCTTAATGGAGTAACTAAAATTTGTGCTCACTGTCCATCATATTGTTTCGTGTGTCTCACGGGAAGACTATTAATGTCCTTAATGGATGCCACTCATACAGATTCTAGCATTGTCTGCAAATGATAAAACTGTGCTAAGAATCATGTCCCCCCTCTATGGAGAAATGGTATACAATATCGACACTATGGATAAAGACTCAATACCAGTATAATGTGATCCATTATTGATAAAGCTCAGTGTGTGGAGTGAAACACTCAATGAAAGATCACATTATATTGTTTTTGGCTTGATCTATGTTGCTGTCTATGTTGGCTACGAGGATGAAGGTCAGTACTATGCCTTGGGGAACACAACTTTTCACTGTGGTAGCTTCTAACCTAACTCAACCACTATTTCTCTTCTATTAGTTATAAGTTAAAAACCGATCTGCCCACTTTTCTAGTTATTCATTTTGCATACATTTTGTGCGCTTTTACACCATGATTTATCGGAGGTTTTTGCAGATTATGTGTACAATACATCTACATTTTGTCTTTCAGTGCATCCAAGACTATACCATAATAGCTCATAAGTTGTCAGAGATATGCTGCCCTACCTCTGATATACCTTTAAAGAGTTTCGAGAGTATCTACTCTCTGAGCCCGGCCATGGGCCAGGCTCGTCTGGTGCTTGCCTGGTCAACCAGGCTGTTGCTGCTGGAGGCCCGCTGCCCCACATATAAATCACAGCCTGGTTGATCTGGCACCCGATGAAGATACTTGTCCAGTTTCCTCTTGAAGGCTTCTACACTGGTTCCAGCGATGTTTCGGATATCTTCTGGTAAGATGTTGAATAGTCTGGGACCCCGGATGTTAATACAGTGCTCCCGTATTGTCCCCACCGCACCCCTGCTCCTCACTGGGTTTATTTTACACTTTCTCCCATATCTCTCACTCCAGTATGTTGTTATGGCAGTATGCAGATTTGGGACCAGCCCCTCAAGTACTTTCCAAGTATATATTATCATGTATCTCTCTCTCCTCCGCTCCAATGAGTACATGTTCAAGACTTGAAGGCGTTCCCAATAATTTAGATGTTTCAATGGCTCAATGTGAGCCGTAAACGATCTCTGAATTTGTTCCAGCTCTGATATTTCTCCTGCCCTGAACGGGGCCGTCAGCACAGAGCAGTATTCTAAGTGAGGGAGCACTAGCGATTTGAAGAGTGTCACCATCGGCATTATTTCCCTTGTTTTGAAAGTTCTCAATACCCACCCCGTCATCTTCCTGGCTGTTGTGATCTTTGTCTTGTTATGGTCTTTAAAAGACAGATCAGCAGACATAATTATTCCCAAGTCCTTAACGTGTTCCTTTCGTTCTATGTGGTGACCCTCTTGCGTTTTGTATATAGTGTTCCTTTTGAGTTCTTCGTTTTTTCCATACCTAAGCAGCTGAAACTTATCACCATTGAACGTCATGTTGTTCTCCACTGCCCAATGGAAGACCCTGCTTATGTCCTCCTGTAATTTTTCAGTGTCTTCTACCGTAGTGCCTTTCATGCTTATTTTAGTGTCATCTGCAAATGATGATACAAAAGTGTGCTGGGTGTTTTTATCTCTGTCTGCTATGAGGATGAGAAACAGCAGAGGTGCCAGGATAGTGCCTTGGGGCACTGATCTTTTGACTTCGCTGATGCTGGATCTTGCCCTGTTCACTTGGGCATGTGTTGTAAATAAATGTAGTTAGACATCATATTCATACTTCTGAAAATCTCGTTCAATAAATTTTAATAATGTGGGACGTCAGTGCTATCAGTCTGTAGTTCCTTGCTGCTATCTCTGTGGAGTGGCGCTATATCCATCGTTTTAACGGCTGTCTAAACTCTCTCTCTCCATGTAATAATTAATGTTAATGATAAAGGTTTCTTGTAGTTCTTGATGAACATGGAGTTCCACGAGTCTGGGCCTGGGGCAGTGACGTGTTCTAAGTTGGGTGGGCTTAGGGTTATGCTGAAAATTTTATAGGCTGGAAAAAATTTGATTCTAGCCCATAAATTTTTTTATTCAGATTATCAATTTTTAATTTGATTAACGGCTCACTGAACAGTCATAATGAGATTTCGGTATTTCACTCATCTGTTTGCTGTGGTCGGGGCTATGATCTCCCTCTGTCTCTTGTGCTCTGTATAACTTATAGTTCAGTATCTTCTATTTTTCTAGACAGTGTTTCTGCTCTTCATATTGTCTTGAATTTTTGGGAAGTTCTGTGATTCTTCGTCTTTCCTGTAGAGGGCGTGTCTCTTTCTAGGTTATATTTTCTCTTTTTTTCTTAGTGGTATGTACCTTCAGGAAACTTACAATGCAAGAGAACTAATCCTCTCGTGACATTGGTTCAGATCTATGTTATTCAATATAGTTGCCCAATATGTCTCATAAAGGACATGATTTGATTTGATCCCAGTTGATGTTTTTTTCTTGTTGAATTTGGTGAAAACTCCTTCATGGCTGTTTAGGTTTTACTGCTCAGGGCCCGTGTGAAAAAAGGTCTGAACTTCAATCAGGTTGTGATCTGAATTTACTATTTTCGATACCATTATATTCGATATCAAATCATCACTATTCGTGAATATAAGGTCAAGGGCATACCTTTGATGAGTTTCGAGAGCCTTACTACTCCTGGAGTCCGGCCATGGGCCAGGATCGTCTGGTGTATCTTCTAGTGTATTTATTAGTTTCAAGAGTTATATTTTGTTCATTTGAGGTTCCTCCTGGGATTACCTCTGCCATTACAGTATTTGCTACATTCTTCCACCTTAAACGTCTTAAATAGTAATCACCATGCAACAAGATGTCTGGGGCTGGAGTCGAGGATTTTTCCAGATAGTATTTAATTTCTGAAGCTGGTCTTTGAACTGTTGGGAAGTTATATCCGGTGGCTTCTGGTTATCGATTTTTACTGCCAAAACTTCAACTACATTATAAAGTGTTAAGTAATTCCCTGCAAATGAGTGACTCTGACATATATACAGGCCAACCCCCTCTTGTTGCCCGTTCTTTCTGTCGCATCTAACTTGTACTCAGGTATCCATGTGTCGTTGTCAAAGCGGTCTTTTATGTGCGTCTGTGTGTTGGTCTCATTTGGGGTGTTTTGATTTGGTCTTAGGTGTGATTTGGGGTAACCTGGGGAGTGAGAGGGGGAAGAATTCTGGGGTTTGAGAATAGTGTGTGAGAGAGAATGAGAGGATAATGGGGTGGTGGTATTTTTGTGGGAGGAGGAAGTGCTTATTATGTCCTATCTGCTTCCTGCGGCATAACTGTAGTGACCATGTTGGATTGCGTGCATCTTGCACCAATAGCCTGACTATTAAGGTCATCAACTAGGAGGCCTGGTCTAGGACTGGGCCGCAAGGAATATGATCCCCGGAATAGACAATAGGTAGATAACATATAAGCAATAACATCTATCAACATGTCCTTCACCTCTTTCTCTAGAACTCTTCCCTTCTCTTGGATTGAATACAGAACTATCCTGTTAGCTATCACTGATATTTTCCTCTCATCTTTCTGCCTCAGCATCCATCTCTTCTATCCTCATTCATCTTCCATTTAATTCGCAGGCAAAGTAAACCCTTCCTGCCCAAGTAGCTCAAGTAAATATGCGTTGAAGCTGCTTAATAAACTGTGTTGTTGCTATTTGTAGCCTACACCATGTCATAAAATTTCTTAAAAGCGCTATCACATAATACTATAATTTATGAATACAGCATTGTCCAGACTTGAGCAGTAGGAATTTGTACCGAGGACCATCAGTGACTACCTGAATATCCACAACTAGGTGGGCACCCACTAGTAAGGAGAATACAAGTGGAGCTGCAGACGAACCTGAGACAGTGACACATGCAACTCTCGCCCTCCCACACGGACTAATGCAGTTTGCCAGCCCCACAAACACCCACAAAAAGCAAATATTGAACAAAAGTGTTTACTTAGCAGTGTATAACGAGGTGTAAGAGAGGAGGAGGAGAGGGATAAATACACACGGAGGCAAGTGAAGTGGACACGGCAAGCACAGAATGAGCACGGGAGAGAAGAGCAGGGGAAAGGAAGGAGCAGGAGAAGGAACAGCAGGGAAGAGGCTATATATAGAAGGGATAAGGATATATAGATAGGGCATGATGATATACAGAACAGGGGAGAGGAGTGAGGATAAGAGAACAGGGGAGAGGAGTGAGGATAAGAGAACAGCGGAGAGGAGTGAGGATAACAGTGCAGGGTAGAGATAAGAAAATTTACAGTGGGAGATAAAAGTGGAAGAGTGTCTTGTCTATATAGTGCAGTAGACGGGGGAAGTTAATAAGGAAGGTTTGCAGGGAGGGAGGTAATGTGATGGTGACTGTAGTAAACAACAGCGTGGCACCTGACAAACTATATGTAGCTGTGAGATACATATGTAGTAAACAATAGCGTGGCACCTGACACACCATATGTAGCTGTGAGATACATAGGTAGTAAACAATAGCGTGGCACCTGACACACCATATGTAGCTGTGAGATACATATGTAGTAAACAAGAGCGTGGCACCTGACACACCATATGTAGCTGTGAGATACATATGTAGTAAGCAAGAGCGTGGCACCTGACACACCATATGTAGCTGTGAGATACATATGTAGTAAGCAAGAGCGTGGCACCTGACACACCATATGTAGCTGTGAGATACATATGTAGTAAACAAGAGCGTGGCACATGACACACCATATGTAGCTGAGATACATATGTAGTAAACAAGAGCGTGGCACCTGACACCATATGTAGCTGTGATATATGTATGTAGTAAACAAGAGCGTGGCACCTGACACACCATATGTAGCTGTGAGATACATATGTAGCAAACAAGAGCGCGGCACCTGACACACCATATGTAGCTGTGACATACATATGTATTAACCAATAGCGTGGCACCTGACACACCATATGTATCTGTGATATACACAGACAACACTGATCTCTTACACTTCAACTCACGCCCACACACTCAAGCACACCCACCTTCGTCTACACACGCTCTCGCACGCCCGCGCTCGACTACACACGCCTACGTACACCCGTGTACGCTATGCACGCCCGCACCAGCTTACCACACATATCTGGCCCCTTATTTCTTAACTGGCTACTGACCATTTTAATCTTTTCTTTTTTGTTCATTACAAAAACAAAGTTCCATAAATACACATTGTATTTATCACGTAAAATCACTTGATATGTGTGTTAATCATATGAGTCAGCACTGATCCATCAGAGGCTTTCTTACACATTTGTGTGTTATTATGTTAATATAGGCGCAATATAGTCTTTGTAAATACGTAAAACACCTAGTAGCTTATCACTTCTTCCCCCCTCCCTGGTCAGTATACCAGGTAAAGTGTATGGTATAGTCATTACTGAAAACATAAGACAGAAAGCAGGATTGCAGATGAACAAGGAGGCTTTTAAAAAGGATAAGGGATGTGTAGACCAAATGCTTGCACTGAAACATATGAATAATATTTAGATAAAGGTAAAGAAGTTTGCTTTGCATTTATGGATTTAGCAAAGGCATATAATAGGGTGGATAGGGGAGTAATGTTGCATGTGTAAAGAATAGGTGGTAGGTTACTGAAAGCAGTTAAGAGTTTTTATGATGATAGTGAGGCTCGGGTTACGGTGTGTAGGAGAGAGATTATTTTCCAGTAAAAGTAGGCCTTAGACAGAGACGCGTGATATCACTATGGATGTTTAACATATTTATAGATGGGGTTGTAAGAGAAATTAATGCTAGGGTGTTGGGGAGAGGTGTGGGATTAAAATATGCATAATCTAATACAAAGTAGGAGTTGTCACAATTGCTTTTTGGGAGATTCTGAAGAGAAATTGCAAAGGCTGGTGGACGAAAGAGCAAGGTGATGAGGATAAAGAAAAATAGACAATGGAAGGAGGGAGTATGAAGGAAGCAGATTTGTTTAGATATTTGGGAGTGGACCTGTCGGCGGATGGGTCTATGAAAGACGAGGTGAACCATAGAATTGAGGGGAAAAATTTTGTGGTACACAGAGGCATCTATGGAGACAAAGAACGTTATGTATTAAGCCACAAGTGAGAATGTATGAGAGAATAGTGGTACCAACACTTATATTGGTGTGAATCATCCGTTATGAATGTTGCAGCGAGGAAGAGGCTGCAAGCAGTGGAGTTGTTGTATTTGAGGACAATGTGTGATGTAAATATTATGCAGAGAATTCGTAGTTTGGAGATTAGGAGGAGGTGCGAAGTTACTAAAAGTCTTATCAAAAGGGCTGAGGAGGGGTTGTTGAGGTGGTTTTTCATTTAGAGAGGTTAGAGCAAAATATTATGACTTGGAGGGTGTATAAATCTGTAGTGGAGGGAAGGAAGGATAGGGGTCACCCTAGGAAAGGTTGGAGGAAAGACGTAGAGATTTTGTATGTGAGGGCCATGGACATCCTGCAGGCGTGTGAGATTGTTAGATTGCAGTGAGTGGAGGCAAGTAGTTTTCATAACTTGACGTGCTGTTGGAGTGTGAGCAGGTAACATGCATGAAGGGATTTAGGGAAACCGGTTAGCCGGACTCGAGTCCTGGAGGTGGAAAGTACAGTACCTGCACTCTAAAGGAGGGTTGGGGTCATTTAAGCTTAAATATCGGCGCGTCTCTAGAAAGACAGTGATAGAATGATGGTGAAAGTGTTTCTTCTTTTTCAAGTCATCATACCTCAGTGGGAGATGGGCGGTGTGTTAAAAAACAATAGCAACCCGCCAGCTTAGCCTACAAAGCAAGGGTTCTGTCGAATAAATGAAAAAAAAAATTATGCAATAAATATGTGAAAATAAATCACAACATAACGAAAATCATATTTTAAATATTAAATATATTTAAAATGATCTATGATGTATATAGTAGAGCTGTAAATTATAACAGGTTAGATTAGGTGAAGTTTCAAAGTTAAGATTGGTGCTAAAACATAAAATTTCACACCATCCATATTTAATGAAGAAATATATTTATTAATCCATAAAAGAAAATCCTGGAAAAGCTAAATTATTAGGGCAGGTCGGTCTATTTGAACAATTCGGCCTATTTGAGACACACACACACACACACACACACACACAGAGGAGATAGAAGGGCCTCCAGAAAGGTGAGGTAGGGTACACCATCAAGTGCTGGACACAATACACACAACTGAGGAGGAAGTGAAGAGGCTACTAAGCGAGCTAGATACCTCAAAGGCGATGGGGCCGGATAACATCTCTCCATGGGTCCTGAGAGAGGGAGCAGAGGAGCTATGTGTACTCGTAACAACGATCTTCAACACGTCTATCGGAACAGGGCAACTACCTGAGGTATGGAAGACAGCAAATGTAGTTCCAATCTTTAAAAAAGGAGACAGGAACGTAGCACTAAACTACAGGCCAGTGTCACTGACATGTATTGTATGCAAGGTCATGGAGAAGATTATCAGAAGTGGTGGAGCACCTAGAAAGGAATGAGTTTATCAACGACGGCCAACACGGTTTCAGGGACGGGAAATCCTGTGTCACAAACCTACTGGAGTTCTACGACAGGGTGACAGCAGTAAGACAAGAGAGAGAAGGGTGGGTAGATTGCATATTCCTGGACTGTAAGAAGGCGTTTGACACAGTTCCACACAAGAGATTAGTGCAGAAGCTGTAGGACCAGGCAGGGATAACAGGGAAGGCACTACAATGGATCAGGGAATACCTCTCAGGAAGACAGCAGCGAGTCATGGTACGTGGCGAGGTGTCAGAGTGGGCGCCGGTGACGAGTGGGGTTCCACAGGGGTCAGTCCTAGGACCGGGGCTGTTTCTGGTATTTGTGAACGACATGACGGAAGGAATAGACTCCGAAGTGTCCCCGTTTGCAGATGATGTGAAGTTGATCATAAGAATTCAATCGGACGAGGACCAGGCAGAACTACAAAGGGATCTGGACAGGCTGCAAGCCTGGTCCAGCAATTGGTTCCTGGAGTTCAACCCCACCAAGTGCAAAGTCATGAAGATTGGGGAAGGGGAAAGAAGACCGCAGACGGAGTACAGTCTAGGGGGCCAGAGACTACAAACCTCAATCAAGGAAAAAGATCTTGGGGTGAGTATAACACCAGGCACATCTCCTGAGGCGCACATCAACCAAATAACTGCTGCAGCATATGGGCGCCTAGCTAACCTAAGAACAGCATTCCGACATCTTAATAAAGAATCGTTCAGGACTCTGTACACTGTGTACGTTAGGCCCATACTGGAGTATGCACCACCAGTTTGGAACCCACATCTAGCCAAGCACGTAAAGAAGCTAGAGAAAGTGCAAAGGTTTGTAACAAGACTAGTCCCGGAGCTAAGGGGTATGTCCTACGAGGAGAGGTTAAGGGAAATCGACCTGAGGACACTGGAGGACAGGAGAGATAGGGAGGGGGGCATGATAACGACATATAAAATACTGAGAGGAATAGACAAGGTGGACAGACAGAATGTTCCAGAGATGGGACACAGCAACAAGGGGACACAGTTGGAAGTTGAAGACTCAAATGAATCACAGGGATGTTAGGAAGTATTTCTTCAGTCATAGAGTGGTCGGGAAGTGGAATAGTTTGGGAAGCGATGTAGTGGAGGCAGGTTCCGTACATAGCTTTAAGGAGAGGTATGATAAAGCTCATAGAGCAGGGAGCGTGACCCAGTAGCGGCCAGTGAAGAGGCGGGGCCAGGAGCTATGACTCGATCCCTGCAACCACAACTAGGTGAGTACACACACACACACACACACGAGGGCCCCATTCATACAGCAGGTTATGTCCTGAGCTACTGCTGTTAAGCTAAAATCGCTGTAAAGTGAATCATATTTTTTTTATTATATTTTTTTTTTTACTTTCAAATGCATATAAAAGCTTGATAACGTTTATACTATCATACATTAAGCAATATAGCTAGGCCTAAAAAATACATATACAGTACAAACATTACTTACCTTAAAATATTTTCGTCCCTAGCTTATAGTGAGTAAAGAATATATTTATTTGTGGGAACGCAGGCGAGAGAGATATATCATAATCTACACTTGGAAAATCCTAGAAGGAATGGTCCCGAATCTGCACACACAAATCACTCCCTACGAAAGTAAAAGACTGGGCAGGCGGTGCAAAATACCCCCAATGATTAGTAGAGGAGCCATTGGTACACTAAGAGAAAACACCTTAAGTGTCCAGGGCCCAAGACTGTTCAACAGCCTCCCATTATGCATAAGGGGAATTATCAATAGTCACCTGGCTGCCTTCAAGAGGGAGCTGGACAGATACTTAAAGTCGGTGCCAGATCAGCTGGGCTGTGGTTCGTACGTTGGACTACGTACGGCCAACAGTAACAGTCTGGTTGATCAGACCCTGATCCACCGGAAGGCCTGGTTGTGGACCGGGCCGCGGGGGCGTTGATTCCCGGAACACCCTCCAGGTAGGCAGGTAAGTGTGAATAAGTGGAGAATGGGTATAATTGAAAACAGTTGTATTAGCGAAGCACTGTAAAACGGGTCTGCCTGTACACACACACACACACAAATATATATATATATATATATATATATATATATATATATATATATATATATATATATATATATATATATATATATATATATATATATATATATATATATATATAAGTGTGTGTTTTAAAAGAAAGATCAAGATCAACTGACAGTATTCAGTTCTTGTACATGTTCTTTTCATTCTGTAGGGCGACTGATTTCCTTGTTTTGCATAGTGTCCCTTTAATTTCTCATTCCTCTCGTATCTGAGCAATTGGAATTTACACCCAATGAACATCATGTTATTTACAACAGCCCACTAGAAGACTTTGTTTATATCATCTTTAAATTTTTCGTGGTCTTCTACTGAGGCTGCTATTTTGAATATCATCAGCAAAGGATCATACAAAGTTGTGATTAAGTGTTTGCTGCAATAATTAAAATATGAATTTTGTTTTGCTTAAGTAGAGCACCACAGACTTCTCTCCCCCCATAATTCAGTTCTCGTATCCTTTTCTATTCTTGCTTCTATGATTATTTTCCTCTCAAAATATACCTTATTACATCTGAAATGGAATGGATCAATTCCCTGACCCTATATACCTTTGAAGAGTTTCGAGAGTTTATCTACTCTCTGAGCCCGGCCTTGGGCCAGACTCGTCTAGTGCTTGCCTGGTCAACCAGGCTGTTGCTGCTGGAGGCCCGCTGCCCCACATATAAATCACAGCCTGGTTGATCTGGCACCCGGTGAAGATACTTGTCCAGTTTCCTCTTGAAAGCTTCTACACTGGTTCCAGCAGTGTTTCGGATATCTTCTGGTAAGATGTTGAATAGTCTGGGACCCCGGATGTTAATACAGTGCTCCCGTATTGTCCCCACCGCACCCCTGCTCCTCACTGGGTTTATTTTACACTTCCTCCCATATCTCTCACTCCAGTATGTTGTTATGGCAGTGTGCAGATTTGGGACCAGGCCCTCAAGTACTTTCCAAGTATATATTATCAAGTATCTCTCTCTCCTCCGCTCCAATGAGGACATGTTCAAGACTTGAAGGTGTTCCCAATAATTTAGATGTTTCAATGGCTCAATGTGAGCCGTAAACCATCTCTGAATTTGTTCCAGTTCTGATATTTCTCCTGCCCTGAACGGGGCCGTCAGCACAGAGCAGTATTCTAAGTGAGGGAGCACTAGCGATTTGAAGAGTGTCACCATCGGCATTATTTCCCTTGTTTTGAAAGTTCTCAATACCCACCCCGTCATCTTCATGGCTGTTGAGATCTTTGTCTTGTTATGGTCTTTAAAAGACAGATCAGCAGGCATAATTATTCCCAAGTCCTTTACGTGTTCCTTTCGTTCTATGTGGTGACCCTCTTGCGTTTTGTATATAGTGTTCCTTTTGAGTTATTAATTTTTTCCATACCTAAGCAGCTGAAACTTATCACCATTGAACGACCCTGCTTATGTCTTCCTGCAATTTTTCAGTGTCCTCTACCGTAGTGACTTTCATGCTTATTTTAGTGTCATTTGCAAATGATGATACAAAAGTGTGCTGGGTGTTTTTATCTATGTCTGCTATGAGGATGAGACACAGCAGAGGTGCCAGGACAGTGCCTTGGGGCAATGAGCTTTTGACCTCGCTGATGCTGGATCTTGCCCTGTTTACTACTACTTTTTGTGTTCTGTGTGTTAGGAACTCAAAAATCCATCTGCCTACCTTCCCCGTAATGCCTATGGCCCTCATTTTGTGCGCTATCACTCCATGATCGCATTTGTCAAACGCCTTTGCAAAATCTGTGTAAATCACTTCTGCGTTTTGGTCGTCTTCCAATGCCTCAGTAATTCTGTCATAATTGTTCAGCAGCTGTGACAGGCATGATCGTCCCGCTATAAAGCCATGCTGGTTCGGGTTATGTTGGTTGTGCTGGTCCATGAACTTTGTAATCTGCAGTCTCATTTTCACTTATCACACTATAACAAGTTGCTTTGTAAACTGCACCACCGGTGGTGAAGCTTATGTTGACTCCCCAAACCAACAACAGTCTCTGACCTTCGCCCAGTTAGCAGCATTGATATATTGGTAGCTGCAGGATGCACCCTGTAACTACACAGCCAAAACAGTTCCTTAGAAACTTTACTAGTTTTCATTAATGCTAATGTGAAATACGTATAAATGGTTATCAATGTCGTCAGATGGCAGGGATATGAAAATAGAGGGCAGGTAATGTTTAAATGTTACTCCTCGGCGTATTTCGGCAATACCTGAAGGATACCTGGAGGATGTTTCCGAGGGTCAACTCCCCCGCGGCCCAGTCCCAGACCGGTAATTTTTTTTAATATAAAGTTAATACATAAAACTGTTTTCGAATTTTAAGGAAATTTAACCTAAACTAAAATGTGACCCAGTCAAACCCATCTTATTCTCACTCACCTGAGTTCCAAATAGAGGAGCAATGAAGGCTCCTAGCCCATGTTAATCTTATCCTGCTCAGCCCCAATCTTGGTCATTAATTGTTTGTCTAAAAGAGCAGAACTGCAGCTGGAAAAAGAACAGTTGATACCGGTCATATAGTTACACAACAGCTTCAGAAGTTTCAAGATCAATAGCAAGCAGTGTTATGTTTGTGTTATTGTGAAAATAACAGCCGGTGGTGGCTTGATCGTTATGGGGATGAGTGATGGCGTGTGCGCTGCGCTGAACTCCACCGCATCACGGCTGCAGAATAAACTTTAATGCATTCGGCTAATATGTGAATCTTCCAAGTCATTAACCTATACGCACAAGTGGGAGTGCACTCTCCACTATTGCATTGTTATACTCACACTCCGATGTAATCACCCTACACAACATGCTTACTACTACACGTGTTTCAGTAAAACTAGTTACCCAGACAATTAAATTTATTGTTTATTGTTTACTTTTGGTGGCTGCTAAAATATAGAACACGAAGAGTAGTAGTAAACAAGAGCAAAATCCAGCATTAGCGAGGTAAAATGCTCAGTACCCCAAGGCACTGTTCTGGCACCTCTACTGTTTATCCTCATACCAGACAGATAAAAACACCTATCACAGTTTTGTATCATCATTTGCGGACACCCAAATAAGCATGAAAATCACGTCGGTAGAAGACATGGAAAAATTGCAGGAAGATATACAGGGTTTTCCAGTGACCTGTGGAAAACATGACGTTCAATGGTGATAAGTTCCAGCTGCTTAGGTATGGAAGGTATGAATAACTCAAGAGGGACAATGTATTAAAAAAAACTCCAAGGGGATAATCAAATAGAACGAAAGGAACGCGTGAAAGACCTGGGAGTGATTATATAGGCTGACCTTTCTTTCAAATATCACAATAAGGCAACTGTCACAACAGCCAGGAAAATGACCGGGTGGATAATGAGATCTTTATAAACAAGGGAAATAGTGCCAATGGTGACACTATTTAAATTTCCTCAAGGTCTGTGTATACTCGCTGGAGCAAAGATATACGATAATACATACATAGAAAAATATTGGAGTGAAAGATATGGAAGTGTAAAATAAACTCAGTGAAAAGGTGAGGCACTGTATGCACAATAAGAGAACATTGCATCAACATTCGTGATTCCAGGATATTCAACATCTTACGAGAAGATATCAGAAACACTGCTAGGACAAGTGTAGAGGTCAAGAGAAAACTTTACAAGTATTCCCACCAAGTCCCTGATCAACCAAGCTGTGATAGATGTGGGTCAGCTGGCCGCCAGCAGCGACAGCCTGACTGACCAGGCATGCACCAAACAAGCCTGGCTGTGAGAGGAGAAAAACTCTCGAAACTCAAAGGTAAATGTATACCACTGTTACTATTAATACCACCACCTATTACGACTTGATAAGTTCTTCCATATAAGAACATAAGAAAGAAGGAACACTGCAGCAGGCCTACTGGCCCATGCGAGGCAGGTCCAAGTCTCCCGCCGGCTTAAGCCAATGCCCTGACCCAGCCAGGTCAGGTTACATTCACTTAAGGAAGGAGCACGGCTTCTGACCTAGTAACACAAACTAGTCAGGTACAACTCACACCCACCCGCACCCACTCATATATTTATCTAGCCTATTTTTAAAACTACACAACGTTTTAGCCTCTATAACTGTACTCGGGAGTTTGTTCCACTCATCGACAACTCTATTACCAAACCAATGCTTTCCTATATCCCTTCTGAATCTGAATTTATCCAATTTAAAGCCATTGCTTCGAGTCCTGTCAATACAAGATATTTTTAGCACACTATTTACATCCCCTTTATTTATTCCTGTTTTCCATTTATATACCTCAATCATATCCCCCTAATTCTACGACTTGATAAGTTCTTCCATATAAGAACATAAAAAAAAGAAGGAACACTGCAGCAGGCCTACTGGCCCATGCGAGGCAGGTCCAAGTCTCCCGCCGGCCAAGCCAATGCCCTGACCCAGCCAGGTCAGGTTACATTCACTTTAAAGGGGAAAGGGCACGGCTTCTGACCTAGTA
>WNWK01031181.1:0-22897 GCA_009830355.1 Cherax destructor
AATGAGACATCCGCATCCTTTTTTTTTCTAAATGAAACACCCCATCCGCACCCGTAGTTTTCCTAGTAAACATCCATCCCATCCGGGCCTAAAAAAGGGATGGGCGGATATTATAACCTAAATTACAGAGCTTGCTTTTTGGTTTCCCACAAACTTGTTCTTATGATTTACAAATTAACATCGCAGCTTCAAAATTATAACTTAAGACCTGTGCAGAGAGAGAAACATAAGAACATAAGAAAGGAGGAACACTGCAGCAGGCCTCTTCCCCCATTGGGCAGGTCCTTCACAATCCACCCCACTAATAGAATTTTGCCCAACCAAATTTTCAATTCTATCCAAGAAATAAGTTTTGAAAAAAAGCCCCCAAAAAAACCAACCCTCACCATGTTTACCCAACCAATTTAAAACCCCCAAGGTGCTACCCAAAAACCCCTACTAGGCTGATAAATTAGACACATATGCAAGGGAAATAAATTGTATAAAATAGACACAATGGAAAAATAAACACAATAAAGGATCACATTATACTGCTTATGTTTTATTAGACACATATGATTGAAAATTGGGTTTGAGCAAATATTCTGTTATGGGATGGTTGGGGGAAGGACTTGCCTAGTATGGGCCAACAGGCCTGCTGCAGTTTCCTCCTTTCTTATGTTCTTATGTATCGGTAAATTAGACACTTTGCAACACTTGGGTATCTTTATTGAAAACGTTTCCCACACGTGGCTTCATCAGTCCATAAAAAGGAGAATCGTAAAGAACAGGAGGAGTTTGAGGTGGTCAGTCCATCAGTTGGAGTTACTGTGGGGAAACAGCAACATTTGGTATCTTAATACGGGGAATTCTTCACTTCCCTAACCCTTGGGCCCCCAACCTACTTCAGCCCTTTGGTGCTCTTTGTGAACCAGGTGCTTACCCTTTATACCCTATTTTATAGTCCTAATTACGCATATTCCATGGATGGAGTAGATGGGTTGGGTAGGATTTTTTGTTTGTGAATTGGTTTTGGGATGGGGGGACCTCCCTAGTGGGGACCAGTTGGTTGCTGCATTGTTCCTTATTTCTTTTTCTTTTATTAATATTGGTAGAATTGTTGTTAATAAAAAAAAGCAACTAATGAGACTTTTTTTGTCTCATTAGTTTTTTGTGTCCTTTTTTTTAAATTCTTTTCTTGTAAAGGGGGGTTGGATTTGAACGGACTTGACAATGGTTGGGGGTTGTTTCTTGCTTGGATGGGGTTTTACAAATATTTTGGGGGTTGGGTTTTGGGGCATGGACCTGCCAATAGGGGCCCAGTAGGCCTGTTGCAGTGTTCCTCCTTTCTTATGTTCTTATTAAAAACAAACAAAAATCAGGTATTTTATGACTGTCCTGCAAAACCGCACCCGGGGATCCGCCGGATGTCAAGAGGGACACCCGTAATCCGCATCCGCATTTTACTGAAAGCAGATACCCGCATCCGCATCCGTATTTTACTGTAAGCAGATATCCCATCCGCATCCGCATCCGTATTTTCGAAGCGATCCCCCATCCGCATCCGCAAAAAAAGTAATAAACTCTATACACATCCGCATCCCGGATTTTTAAAATTTTTTCACATCCTACACCCCTAGTTTGCGTCAGTTTGCGTGCGGCCAGCAGTAACAGCCTGGTTGATCAGCCCCTGATCAAAAAGTCTGGTTCAGCCGGCCGGGGGGGCGTTGACCCCGAAACCCCCCGGATACCCAGGTAGGGGGTGGTGACAGCGTGGTGTTAGTATGGAGGGTAAAAAACGTGGTGTTAGTATGGTGGGTCGTAGATAGCATGGTGATAGCGGGGGGGGTGGTAGAGCAATGTTAGTATGGTGGATGGTAGACAGCGAAAGTTAGTAGGGGATGGTAGACAGCGTAATGAGAGGTTGGGGGTAGAAGCGTAATGTTAGTATGGTGTTGCATGGGGCTCTACATCAAAAACTCATCTCAGACCACTAATAACACAAAAAAAGCAGCAGTTAGAATAAAAAACATTCACACCCAGAAAACATACTCCCCTTTAAAAAACCTAAACTTACTCACCATAAAGACATCCATATTTTTTTCTGTGCCCTTTCTCATAGCACTATGAAAATATTAACCCACCACTCAAACTTTTTTACCAATTTTAACAGGACACATACCATAACACTAGCACAGATCACCCCCGATTTCCCGTGTCCATCTAAAACCGTAAAACTCAATGCATATAAAAAGGGACGAAAAATTTGGAATTCATTACCTGTCATTGCGAAACCCCGCCTGTACCCCAACAAAACGATGCTAAACCACCTTCTCACCCAAACAAATGCTCAATATCAAACATTCCCAACAAAGTAGAATAATCACTTAAAAAAAACCTGACTAATCACTTAAATGTAAAAACCTGTTATGAATAAACATACTAAGCTAATGTTTTAAAATTTACATTATAATGAAGTAAACCTAACTGCAATGCAATTAATTGTTTTAAATTGTTATCTCGTTCAATTAGTTGCATTGCTAATTTGATATGTTCAACTTAATTTAAACTTTATAACAGATAAAAATTTTTATTTTTTAAATTATCAACCATAATTTTTACCATTAGTTTACAAATAAATAGTTCTAAGAATGCCCGCAATGCCCGCATATTAGGGGCTTTTGGGATGTACATCTCATTTACCTATGTATCATGTCTACCCAAATATGTATCATTGTACCATGTCTAAATAAAGTATTATTATTATTGTTATT
The DNA here is from genome assembly GCA_009830355.1 of Cherax destructor. Taxonomy (NCBI): domain Eukaryota; kingdom Metazoa; phylum Arthropoda; class Malacostraca; order Decapoda; family Parastacidae; genus Cherax; species Cherax destructor. Next base: position 2,754 of record WNWK01031181.1, read on the forward strand.
ATTATGGTGGGTGGGAGACAGCGTAATGTTATATGGTGGGTGGTAGACAGCGTAATGTTAGTATTTGGGGGTAGACAGGAATGTTAGTAGGTGGTAGACAGCGTAATAGTATGTGGGGGGACCAAGTTAGTATGGTGGGGTAAAGGTAATGTTAGTATTTGGGGGAAGCGTAATGTTAGTATGGTGGGTGATAGACAGCGAAATTAGTATGGGGGTGGGAAGCTAATGTTAGGGTGGTAGACAAGGTAATATTAGTATGGTGGGTGGAGACAGCGAATATTAGTATGGTGGGTGAAAACAGGAATGTTAGTATGGTGGGTTTTTGACAGCGAATGTTGATGGGGGGGTAGACAGCGAAATTGTATGGTGGGGGAGACAAATGTTAGTATGGTGGGGGAGACATCGAATGTTAGTATTGGGGGTGACAGCGTAAGTTAGTATGGTGGGTAGACAGCTAATGTTAGTATTGGGGGGGGAAGCAATATTAGTATGGGGGTGGTAGACAGCGTAAGTTAGTATGGTGGGGGTAGACAGGAATGTTATATGGTGGGTAGACAGCGTAAGTTAGTATGGTGGGTGATAGACGCTAATATTAGTATGGTGGGTGGAGACAGCGTAATATTGTATGGTGGTGAAACGTAATGTTAGTATGGTGGGTGGAGCAGCGTAATATTAGTATGGTGGGTGTAGCGAATGTTAGTATGGTGGGTGGTAGACAGCGAATGTTAGTATGGTGGGTGGTAGCAGCAATGTTATATGGTGGGTAACAGCGTAAGTTAGTATGGTGGGGGGAAAAGGGAAGTTAGTATGGTGGGTGGGAGACAGAATGTTAGTATGGTGGGGGTAGACAGCGTAATGTTGTATGGTGGGGGGTAGACAGGAATGTTAGTATGGTGGGGGGGAACAGCAATGTTGAAGGTGGGGGAAAAGAAGTTAGATGGGGGGGGACAGCGTAATGTTAGTATGGTGGGTGGTAGCAGCGTAATTTAGTATGGGGGGGGGGGAAAGTAATGTTAATGGTGGGTGGTGAACAAAGTTAGTAGGGTTTGGGGAGACAGCGAAAATTTTTATGGTGGGTTGAACAGTTAGTATGGTGGGGGTGAAAATTAGTAGGGGGGGTAGACAGCGTAATGTTGATGGTGGGTGGTAGCGGTTATATGGTGGGTGGTGGCGCGAAAGTTAGTATGGTGGGTGGTAGCTTAATGTTGATGGTGGGGGAAAGCAATGTTAGATGGTGGGGGAGGAATGTTAGGGGGGTGGAAATGGTATGGTGGGTGGAGACAGCAATTTTGGGTTTTGGGGTGAGCGTTTGTATGGTGGGGGGGACAGCGTAATGTTATAGGGGGGGTGACAGCAAATTTTGTATGTTTGGAGCGTAATGTTAGTATGGTGGGTGGTAAAGGAATGTTAGATGTTGGGTGGAGCGAATGTTAATGGTGGGGGGGTAGACGGGGAATGTTAGTATGGTGGGTGGTAGCAAGTTAGATGGTGGGTGGAGACACGAATGTTGATGGTGGGTGGAGACAGCGTAATGTTAGTATGGGGGGGGAGACATCGTAATGTTAGTATGGTGGGTGGTAGACAGCATGGTGATGCGTGGAATTTAAGACCCTCATTTAAATAAGGTATATTCTTTTCGAAATCCCCCAGTGTTTGCGGGAACCACAGATACGTCCGCCACAGATCGGTAAACATGTGCCCCAGTGATGCTGTCTTGACCTCTGGAGTCGCAGAAAACAATGCTTATTTAAAGCATGATTCAGATTTTTATCTAATATTGATAGTAAAATTTGGGGTTAAAAAAAACTCTAAATTTTTTGATAACTGATCATACTCGTTAATCTAAGTCAATGTCTTAAATACAGTTTTCGAAATTTTTCGATTCTTTTTTATGTTAGGTTTGATAATTAGATTTTTAATTAAAAGATTGGGGGAAAATTTTAACATACAACCCCTAATAAATTCAATAATAGAAAAGGGCGAAAAAGACTTTTGTAGCGGAAAAAAACTCTTTTGGGGAAAAAAATCCCCACGTCTGACTGTGACCAAAACCACTGAAATATTAATGTGAGGAAAAAAATTGGCTACCTCATGTTCATAGAATCGAAGTCGCTGTAAACAGACTTTCACTTTGAGTAGTGACCGAAACAGTGTTGTTTCTAAAAGAATTGCTAGAAAATCAAGACCTCGATAATGAAAATCATTAAAAAAACCACAAACACAGTGTTTGACTTAAACTGATCAAGCTGTAAAAATTTCCCGCCACTTGGCAGATGGTCAGATGCCGTGCTCCTTCCTTAAGTGTTTGTAACCTGACCTGGGGGGGTCGGGGGGTTGGCTTAAGCCGGTGGGGACTTGGCCTGCCCCCATGGGCCAGTAGGCCCTGCAGTGTTCCCCCCTTTTTTATGTTCTTATAACAGCTTTTTTGCCACCACACCCAACTACTCTTAGATCATGCCATCCTCGTCTTCGAGAAATTTCTCAACTCATTGCTCAGGAACACACACAAGACCCAAAATTAAAATTTACAGACCATCTACGTTGATGGTTTCCCCACAGTGGAAGGCCGAAGGTTTATCGTCAAGTAGGTGATACTGTTATATAGAGATGTATTAGAATTAATAACTAGGCTTCCCACCTTGCAAACTGAACTGTTTTTATGTGCCGGGGCACAGCTGCAAGCAGCAGTGTTACTGACACCTTGTCTACATTACCTGCTCTAAAACCCGAGATCTGAACTTGACATGTATGTCCGTGAGGCCAGATACAGATATACACAAATTATAAAATAAAACGATTAGGTTAAATTTTTTGGGGAACCCTCTCACGCCTCGTAAGCATAATAAAACGGGGGGTTTGGTTAATAGTATTAAGAACTCTAATAAATTTTTTACCTCAAATAGAAGTTAAAAAAAATGTTTAAAAATTAAAAAAAGTTTAAGACAGTAACTAGCAGATCCATTGTCACCATAATGAACTATGTCAAGAAATATTGTCATGAAGAGCAACAACGGTAGGCCCGCAGACTTCCACTCACCAAGACAAGGCTCAACATCTCTGGCTGCACACTTTGTTGACCATCGTCCTTGACAAAAATGTACGTGTATGGACAGAGACAAAACCAAGGATGACTGTAATATAAACATATTACATTTGTATATAACACTAGGACATCTGTATAATAATACTTCTAAAATTTTTAATTCATAGTATTATCACCCCGATTATTGAAAAGGGTTTTTTAAAAACCAAAATGTCGAACCCTTCTCCAGATCTGGTTGTCAGATTTTTTTTTTTTTTCCTTTTCTAAGGGTTTTCATCCAAATTACAAACGCCTTTTCCATCGGCTTTAAACTTTCAAAGCGGCTATCAATTTTTTTGGAAGGGAAAAATATTTATTTTCCGAAATTGAATTTTGATAAACTTTCCAATAAATAGATATCATTAATGTGTTGCTGTTTTAACATTAACAAAAAAGAACAACGAATTAACACGCATGCGCGAGATGCCCTGGGGGGGGGGGAAGGGGGAGGGGGACTGGTCAGAGGAACAGGAGCCTAGGCCCGATTTCAGGTGATGGGATGGCCGGAATTTGGAGATTCCGCCCCCTCGTTTAAATCCTCCTTTCAATGGGGGGGAATCCCCAGGGTGAATATAAAGTTAAAATCGGTCCAGGGGGCCCCAAAGGACAATAATTGTGAAAAAAAGGGGCCCCCCAGGTGCGGAAAAGGCCCCATTTGAACCGTGCAGCGACCATAGGCGGGAAAAAATTCCCCCTGATGCTGGGGAGCTTTCGTCTTAAAGAGACTGAAATATTTGAGAATTTTGGGGAAAGGTAAATAGTGAAACCGAGTTGTAAAAATCAGGGGTTGTTTTGGGGGGGGCTAGCGGGGACGAAAACCCCCCGCCATGTTGGGGGGAGGAGGCACTAACAACGAAGTTATCACTAGAAATCCAAGTATCGAGACAGTGAATGTGTATAAACTAGGGGGGCATTAACCGGATATCTGTAGTATGTATTATAGTATAAACAGTACAAAGGTCGGTTAGGAAAGGCTGAATCCCCCCCCAACCCATTTTTAATAACCCCCCGGCCGGGGCGTATGGTTCACGGAAATTAACCTTCCTTGACTGGGGGGGCCATTACCATCGCGATCGAACGATCGGGGGGGTCAACAACGGAACGACTCCCCATCTAAACTGTATCATCCTGTCGTCTTTATTGTTGGCCAAGATATTGTTCCAAAATGTACTTTAGCGGGTCAACGATCTACGATGCCCCAAAAGCTGTTAATTGGGGGGATGGCCCCGCAACTGTTTTTCACCCCCTCCTGTTTGATCAGTTGTTTAAAACCTATACAGTCCACTTAAATTTAACATAATTTAAATTTTTTTAACTTATCTACTCAGATTTATTTATATGGTCCCGAGTGCAGTGGGTTATCGTAGAATATTGGGACCCTTGGGTGCGGCCAGGAGCGGGAAATTTCACATACCAAAAAGGGAAGACTGCAAAATTATACGAGTCGGTCAATTCCCGGGGGTTTTTTTTTGCAAGTGGCGGTGTCCCAGATAGACATCTCCCACAATTCCCACAGGAAGGTTTGGATAGTTATTGGGGGGTATGTGAGTTTGGTTTCATATATAAACTCTTTTGACTAGGTAAAACCAATTTTGGCTTAAATAGCTTTGTTGCCGAAAAGGAAGCAAAATTTAAAATGAATAATTTCCAAAAAAATTTAAACCCAACGAAAAAAATTTTTTTTTTTTATTATTAAAATTGTAAATTATTAAAAAAAATTTAGTTGGTTAGGTATTTAAATTCGCTTTTATAATAATTAGGTAAGTTTTCAAGGTTCTTTTTTGGGAAAAATTATTAATTTTTACATTTAAATAAAGAAAAATATCTTTAAACGAAAGAAAATTTTGAAATGAGTAAACTGGCAATTATCAAGAACTCATTTAAAATTAAGTCCTTTTTTAAAATTTTTCTTATACTTTTTAAAATGTTTTTTTTTTTTTATGTTAATATAAAATTAATGATTTTGTATCCAAAACCAAAAACCTAACCTTTTTTTAACAAGGCAATTTTAAATTTGCCAATCCAATAAAATATTTTATATAAGTTTTTAAAATTTTTAATAAACAAACTAATAAAAAATTTTTTTTGTTGTTTTTGAAAAAATTTTATAAAAAAGCTCCCCCTTCGGCAAAAAATGCGTTGCTATTTGGGCCCAAAAACAAGTTTTTTATTGGGGAAAAGAAAGAAAAAAAGGGGCCCCAAAAAAGGATCTGGGGAGGTGCAGGCCGGTCCCCAAAGTGGCTCCTGGAGTTCAAAACCCCCCCAAATGAAAAACATGAAGATTGGGGAAGGGAAAAAAACCGCAGACGGAGTACAGAGTAGGTGGCCCCACTACAAACCTACTTAAGGAAAAGATTTGGGGGATAACACCAGGCACATTCCTGGGGGGGCACATCAACCAAAAACTGCTGCAGCATATGGTCCAGAAACCTTGAATAACATTCCGACACCTTAATAAGGAATCGTTCAGGACCCGTACACCGTGTATGTCAGGCCCCTATTGGAGTATGCAGCACCAGTTTGGAACCCACACCACCAAGCATTAAGGAAATTAGAGAAAGTGCAAAGGTTTGCAAAAGACTAGTCCCGGGTAAGGGGGTGTCATACGAGAAGAGGTTAAGGGAAACGACCTGACGACACTGGGGGGAAAGTGAAATATGGGGATATGATAACGACATATAAAATACTGAGAGGAAAATTTCAAAAAGAGACAGGTGTCCCAGAGATGGGACACAGCAACAAGGGGGGTCAGTTGGAAGTTGAAGACTCGGATGAATTACAGGGGAGGAAGTATTTCATTAATCACAGAGTTGTCAGGAAGTGGTATAGTCTGGGAAGTGATGTAGTGGGGGGTTTGCTTTAAGAAGAGGTATGATGAAGCTCATATAGCAGGAAGAGTGACCTGTAGTGAATAGTAAAAGGGGAGCCAGGGGTGAATCGACCCTGCAACCACAACTAGGTGAGTACAAAAAAGGGGAGCCTGACACTTTTTAAAAATTTTGGGGGGGGGTGATAAAAAGGAAATTTGCATAAGTGAGGTTCTTGGAGTCTAAAATGCTTAATTAGTTCTATACAGTTGTAGAAAAATTTAGCTTCAGTTTCCCCCGTATAAAACAAATTAGTCTTAACCCGGAGACACCCCAAAGGTGATGCCAGTTGATGCTGGAATGTCTGGCCCCACTGGTTCTGTTCTCGTTTATAAAGTCCATGCTGGGTGAAGAGTATTATTAATAAAGTATCCTAAAGGGCAATTGTTTATTATATCCCATTCTGAAAACTTTTAAGACACAAAAAACATTGTGGATCATTTGTACACAGACTATATTAACCTTTTTTCATTTCTTTAAATTTTAACACTTTCCATAAATTCTGAGGGAAAGGTTTTCCCAAGGTCTTCCAGCGCCCTTAGTGCCAGGCACCTTAACGTCTGGTCTGGTTTTTCCCCGGAGAACAGGAGCCACATCCTGGGGGGGTGCAACTCAACACTGACGTTTTCTTGACAAAAAAACCGCATTCTTTCAACATAAATGGTGGAATATTTCCTCTTTATCTAAATTTTTGATTCTTATGGCCGCTGAAGGGGAAGGGTTATGTTAGACTGGGAATGAAAAAAAAAAAAAAAATTAAACGTTTTATTTTTTAATATGAAAGTGTATTAATTTTGGGGAGAATTCCCAATATGTTAGGGCTTTTTCAAGCGGCTTGAAGGGCGAACAACTTGTATTTTAAAAAAGAAATCATCTTGAAATTTCCCGGGGTTACATCTCCAAAAGGTGTTAGGTGTCGTGGTGGGTCAGGTTGAAAGCTGGAGCTCACGACCGGGGCCCCCTTTTCACACCATCAAGCCAGGTGAACTACACACCTTGTCTTTCCATTTCGTGCCAAATTCTGTGTAGGTTCGAATTTTTTTTTCTAATGTCATAAAAAAAGGAAAACTATTTTTAGTGCTGTATGACCGTAGTTTTGCGCTTCATTTTTTATAATGATATTGGTTACCTTGGGATAACTAGAGAATGTTGTTCTTGTCTGCCTCAACCTTTCAGGGCTGCTGTTTTTTGTTGTATAGTCCTAATTTTCTTTTTTTTAAACGGTTTTTAAAGAGCTATCAGAATACATGTCTTGTTTGGCTTTAAATTGTCAATGTTGTTTTTTCAAAAAATTTGACAGGTTTTTGGGCAGTGTAGGTTTAATTTGAAAGCTTTTTTAAAAAGAGATACTTAAAAAATGTTTGCGGGGGTCAAATCCCCGGGGCCGGGCTCAGACCGGATTTTTTGGGGACAAAACCTGATTAACCGGGGTGTTACTATTGGTCACACAGCCCGACGGAATCACATCCGGCTGACCAGAAATGACGGAACTTAAAAATTCCTCGGGGAAAACAGCCAAGGGTCTGTGGTGTCCCCCCGGGAAAGGCGGAAAGCTACAGGATTTTCCGGAGGGTAATCCGGGGATCAACGCCCCCGGGCCCCCACGACCAGGCATACTGGTGGTTTGGCCTGATCAACCAGGCTGTTATGCTGGCCCCGCAGTCCAACATACGAACCACAGCTCGGCTGATCCGGCACCGACTTTTATCGTCCGCCCCTCAAGGGCAGGTTTCCGGTGGATTTTTATGACTCTTTCCCTGCGCTCCAGTGAGACAGGTCAAAGATTCCAAGCGTTTAAGGTGTTTGACGGAACTTACATTCAGTAAAAAGGGTTTCTGTACATTTTGTAGAACTGCAATTTCACCTGCCTGAATGGAGATGTTAAGATAGGGATTCCAGCCTAGAGAGAACAAAAGGTTTAATTCTGTTTACCACTACCTTGTGTTCGATTGGTTAGAAAAGGGGAAATCCATCTGCCCATGCCAGTTATCCCTTTAGTACGCATTTTGTGGGTGTTACCCTGATCGCACTTGTCAAGGCTTTTGGAAGTCTTTATACATTGCATTATTTTGTCTTCCATTGCATAAAACCTGTTGAAAAGTCTTGGGGCCTTTTTTAAAAAAGAGTTATTCTGAGTATTTATACCCTGCCCTTTCCTGCATGTATTTTGACGACTTGCTCTCTTATGGAGTATTTCTGTGTCCAATTCGGGACCAGTGCAGGATTTTCCATGGATTTATGATACATTCCCCCTTCCAAAAAGGGGAAAGGAGGCGAGAATGGGGAATTTTTACACCCTTAAAAAAAAGGGGGTTTTTAGTGTACAGCAGTATTCCAGTAGAGAGAGAATAAGTGACTTATAGAGGACTAACATTGGCTTGGTTCCTTTTTTTTTGAAGATTTTTGTTATCCATTATCATTTTCTTCACGGTTGCAATACTAACATTGAAAGTGAGATCCTCTGGCATTATCACTTACTTTTTTGCTCTATTGCGTGGTTGTAGTTATTTGAAAAACTAGTTCCAATTTTTATTTCATCAAATTTTCCATAACTGAGTAATTGAGATTAGTCCTCAATGACTTATCACATTGTTTTCTGGGGGCCCACTGGAAGACTTGATCTATATCCCTTGAAGATTCCAAGTGTCCTCAGTGGATGTCAATCTCATGCAATTTTTTTTATCTGCACAGGGATACGGTGCTTGGGTTTTTTTGGTCTGTGTCAGATAAAGGGCGAAAAAAAAAAGATGGGGGCAGTACGGGGGAGCCTCTGATGTGATTCTGTTTGTTAGAAAGTTAGATCCACCCCCCCCCTTTTTTTCCCCGTTATTCCTTTTGTCCCCCTTTTTATTGCACTTATTGAATGTCTTAAAAAATCTTTTACTCCATCTGTATTTTTTTTGGCTTCCAGTGCACCCCAAAAAATGTAATGGTTTAGTAGTTAGGGGGAAAGGGCGACCTGCCCCAAAAAACCGTATTGAACTGGATTGTGCAACTGCTGTAAAACATGTGGTTAGCTGTTTGCTTATCAAAACTCGTTCAAAAAATTTTAGTAATGGGGGCGTCCCCTTCCGGTTTTTAGTTTTTTTTCTATTTTTTTTTGCTACCTCTGGGGTACTGTTATGGGATTCCACTTGAACCTAGACCTAGACCTATTTATATACCTGTGTACAGAATGCCTAATAGCACGTTCTTGTTGCAGAAGAATTAGTTAAGAAGATGCTTGGTGATGGTGTCATCAAAATAGTAATTCACCCTGGAATGCGTCTTTGATCATAGTACCTGAGAAGGATGGACTTGGCCCCCGGGTGATTGATTTTGGGGAAGTTGAATGTTGAAACAATACCAGTTTTTTTTCCCCCACTTCCTGTCCTGGTGATCATTTAATCTATGGAGATAAATTTTTTTAACCCCCTAGACTCGTTAAAAAAGGGTCCCTTTCCCCAAAAGCAAAAGAATTAACTGCCTTTCCCTTCCATCAGTTCATTATCATTTCCTCAGAATGGCCCAGTTAAAAAGGTCCCCCCTATCACATTTTCGCTCCATGACGAACATATTTAGGGCCCTTTTAAGGTGACAAAATTAATGGTGTACTTAACGATGTAATCGTCATGTCTGAAAGGGGGAGATGCATTTAAAAGGACTTGATTTGGTGCTTTGTGATTTTAAAGAAAAATTTAATGATCAGACTATCAAAATGTTCAATTTTAGATCAGAGATCAAATTTCTTGGTCACGTAGTCTCTCCTGGGGGGGTTACGACTGACCAAAAATAGTAACTGCTTAATTTGTTAACAAATGATCCTAACAGTACAATCTGGAATGAAGTCATACCTGATGTCAGTGTCCCAAAATTTTTTCCCCCACAATGCTTCTATAAGTGAAAACCCCCCCTTATGCATTGTAGGGTTTTGATAAGTGCTTCCCCCATGAGTTGTTATATTCCACCCCAAAAAATTTTAAAAAAATCCTAATGATTTAAAAAATGATTCGTACCAGCTTGGCTCAAAGTGTTCCAGAAGAACCAAAAAAACATTCCCTTTTAAAAGGAAAATTTAAGAATTTACAAGAGTCGAGCAAAGCCAACCAAAACTAAAGTAGGCTCAAGTTAAGCAAAACTAATTTCAATAAAACATCCGCAATGCCAAAGCTCGACCAAAATTTTTTTGGTCCCTACCGGGGTAGGGAAATAGAGGTGGAAACAAATATAAAAGGGTTTAAAAAAATTTGTACTGGTCAGTATAAAGAATCGCACTTAGATCACATGAATTTGATAAGATTCCCCGCACCCAGACGAATGAGACAGACACTGACACTCCTCCCCACTGTCATTATTCACTACGTACCAAAAAATGATGAGGAATCCCCCAAATTTCAGTTCTTAATGCTAATGTTTTTCCTCCTCAGTCACAGCATGTGCTAGCCGTTGTATCAGATTCTGGCCCCCTCCCCACTAGAGATGATTACCTCTGTGGATTTGTAAAAATCACCCCAGCAGAGTTAGGGTTAAATATAAATAACCTGAATTGATGATTTTTTATCCCAATGAGCACTCATATTTTTGTAATAAGCCTTACAGTATGTTATTTTAATCATATATAATTTTTTTTTAACATTCACGTTCTCCCTGACATTGAGATTTAACAGTAAAAAACTTGTGTGCAAGTTTGCCTTGTCTGTTGAACACTTTCTTCAGTAAATAAATTTCCTTAAAATTGTAGACCACATGAATAACAATCATTCACCTTCATTTGTTCATCTGTAATCCTAAATAATTAGATTCATCATGAGGGAACCCCTTTCGTTCTGTGGGGTTTTTTAATTGTGTACAACGTTCTCTAGAATTAAATAGAATCAGCCCAGAGCCCGAAACGTCTGCCGTCTATCCTAAGCATTAGTTTAGGTGTAAGTCAGGGACGCCATACGTTAGTGTCACCGAGTTTTTAAAGTGTAATCTTGGTAGTATTACATAAGTGATAATAACATTTATAGTCATGGTTCCTTGCTGCCCTGACGTCACGTGCTTTACCAATAGGCCGCTGGCTAGACAACCCATATTTCCCTTAGACCAGAGTCGGCAATATGGCCTGGGGGCCGGACCCGCCTATATCCCCAAGTTCTCCGGCCCATAGTCCCTACGAGAAATAATAAAAAAGCATTAAAATACCAATATATATTTTTAAAAAGTAGTTTTCAAGTCTGGCATATTTGGGAGTTTAATATCTCATTTAAACAACCTGAACTTGCAACTTCGGGGAAGAAATCAGGTCATACATGTGACGATGTGTGGGAACATCGTTGCGAAAAAAAACTACGACTGTAATGCCAGCTTGACAAATAAAACTACGCTCATTTCCTTAAACTCCTGGAGACCCAAACCACAGGCACCACACAGTGACTGATACGTGACTTGAAGCTGAGTTTTCTTCTTGTTTCACTGACATTCTCTCACAAACAAGTGATTTCAGGTTTTATCACACCTTTTGACGTGGACATCAAATGCATCAGAAAATTTCAAATGAAACATATTGAGACGCAGAACACATGTTTTAAAGATAAAATTTTAATACAAGGGGCGTATCTTTACGAGTTCCAAAAATATTTTATTGTAACTGGTATGTACCCCAAACGGCATCACACGAAACAAATGACATAAATGTGAGCAACTTTTCCCAAAAATGAAATACGCGAAGAGAAATTAAAAACCGACTGACTAATGCTCGTTTAGATGACATTTTGCATCTGGCCTCTTCCAGCCTGTCACCAAAACTGAGAGACTATGGAGCGACAAGCAACACCTACTGTCTCACTAACTGATTTTAACGGGGGAGAGGTGGGGGTAGATTCAATACCAGTGTCTCAAAATAACTGTTATGTTCTTGTTAGTAGACATATTGCAAATTAAATTTTTAAATATTCAAAGTTTGCATGTATTATTATTACCTTCATTTATTAACTATGGCGATAGATGTGGCACGCCATCCTCTCCAACATGGGCCCTGCCCTCGGAAAAAAAAGGTTTCCCCCTTTTAGGCAGACCAGACGTGAAGGGCTGGAATTGCCCAAATATTACCAAAATGGGTATAATAGTCTTTTTTTTTTTTTTAACCATTTCCACCCAAGACCCCAACCACACACACACACACACACACACCACACACACCACACACACACACACACACACACACACACACACACACACAACAAAACACACACACACACACACACACACACATACACCCCCCAAAAACCACACACAAACAGGACCCGGGCTGAGCCGCCCTGAACCAAATTGGTGAGCGGGAGAGAGGGACAGTGGACAGGGGCCCCAGGCCCAAGCAGAAGGACAAGCACACCCCCCGGGAAAAAACGGGGGGCCTCAACTCACAAAAACCCAAACAGAAACCATATTTTTAACATCACACAAAAAACCCCCCCTGCCCCCCCCAAGAACCCAAACCCACCATCAAACCCCCCCACCCATCAAAACCCCCCAAGCAACCCAAAACCCACCATCCCAGCCCACCCATCACAAACCCCACCCCATGGGCCCCACCCCAACCAAAACCCCCCACCCATCAACAACCCCCGGGGGAAACCCCCCCCCCCCCAACCCCCAAGATCCCCCCAAAGGGCCGTTTTTGGGAAAAGGGTTGAAGGTTTGGTACAAAATGCGGATAACCGTAAGAATGAAGGTGGAATAAAGAATAGGGAAATTCCCCAGACATCTGAGTCACAAAAATAAACTAAATGAGACAATAACAGAGAAAAATTTACGGATATCAGATCCTGGGAAAGATAGAAGGAGCAGAGGGGGGGGGGGCCCCTCTGAAAAGGGAACCAGGAAATTGAGGAAATGGAAGGAATAGGGTGTAGAGTGGGTTTTATAGTATGTCCACCAGTCGGGGGCACAAGATAGTCCTGCATTGATGTATAACCCCCCCAAATTGCAGGAGGCCGGGGGATTGACGAGAAAACACAAAGCAATGGTGGGGGGGTGGCAAAAAAAACCACGAGCAGGGGAAAGGGTTTTGGTCATGGGCGATTTAACCGGGGGGAAACGACTGGGGGAACCAAGAACCACGGGGGGCCCGGAAAAGGAAACCAAGATGATGGACGTGGTACTGGAAAAACCGATGCACCAAATTGGGACCGACCCGAGATCAGGAGGGACAACCAAAGGGGGTGGACCTTGTATTCAGGAATAGCTCGATATCAGAACAAAAACCGAGAGCCCCCGGGGCCAGCGACCATTGGTGCTGATTTGGTACATTTAGAGCTACAGGTGGAAGGGAAAAAAGGGCTAAAGAGTCAACCAGACTGAAAAAAGGGGGTTACCGGGTTTAAATTTCCTGGGGTTCTGTGGAAAAAATGGAAGGCAGCTAAAGAAATGATGGGAAAAAAAGGACAAAGGGAAGGAGGCAGAGGAACGGTTTATACAAAAAGGAAAAAGATTAAATGGGGAAAAAAAAGGCCCGGACCCAAAAGGGCGGGGGGACGAAGATCAGAGTGTCAGAGAAGGAAAAGGTACAGAAGGATAAACCCAGGTAAAAAGGAGATTATCAAGGCGAAATAGTATCCGGTACGGGGGGGGGCCCAAAACAGTATAAAAAAGACAAACATCGAAAGTAAGTTGACCCAAAAATGATGTACAGTCACATCAGAAGGAAGACAACAGTCAAGGCCCGGGGTGATAAGGTTGAGGAAGATGGGAACCCCCAAAGTAATGATCAAGGGGTATTGAGGAGCTCAACCAAGGTTTGGGAAGTATTCACAGTGGAGGCAGGAAGGCAGCTGGGTGACAGGACGGGTTTTCACCAAAAAGGGATGTATCAAGTGCTGGGGGGATAAAACGGGGGGGTGAAGCGTTCTAGTATTGATACCCAAAGGCGAGGGGCCCCGGACAATATTTTCCCTGGGTCCGTAAGGAGCTGAGGTTCTGAGGTCCACTTATCAAAATATTAAACACACCCCTTTGAAACTGGGCAGATACCGAGATAGGGAAAAAAGGCCCAAACTAGCCCCCATTTTTAAAAAAGGAGACAAAAAAGGAGGCACTAAATTATAGACGGGTGTCATTTACATGTTGTGGGGCAAAGTCTTGGAAAAATCATCAGGAAAAAAAATGGGGAAACTGGAGCAGAACAGGGTAATCAGCAAAAAGCACGGATTCAGGGGAAAGGGAAACCTGTGTAACAAACCCCCTGGAGTTCTATGATAAAGTAACAAAGGTAAGGAAAAAAGAGAAGGTGGGTTGTGCATTTTCCCGGGCTGGGGAAAGGCCTTCGACACAGTTTCCCCATATGAATTAGTAAAAATTGGAAGACCAAGCGTGAAAAAGGAAGGGCACTGGAATGGATCAGGAATATTCAAGGGGGGAAAAACGGGCTGGTGCGCGATGAGATTCACAATGGGCCCTTGGGTGAGCGGTGTACCAGGGGGGGTCCAAGACCATGTTTTATTGGGATATGTAAATGACATGACGGATGGGATAGACCAAAATGTTCTTTTCAGAGATTTAAATTTAAAGAGGGAATCACATCGGAAGAGGACCAACGGATTAAACAGACCTGGAAAAATTGACTCTGGGCTAGCAACTGGCTTCTCGAACAATCCCCCCAAATGCAAAGTCATGAAGATCGGAGAAGGGGAAAAAAGACCGATGACAGAGTACAGGCTAGGCGGACAAAACTACAAACCCGGGAAAGGAGAAAGCCGGGGTGAGTATCAAGCACGTCCCAGGCCCCATCAACCAGATAACTGGGGAGTATATGGGGACTGGCAAAACCCAAGATTGGTTCCGTTACCTTAACAAAGGGAAACGTTCAAGAATGACACCGTGTACGTCAGGACTAGAATATCGGCACCAGTCGGAACCCACATGGTCAAGCACGTAAAGAAACTAGAGAAAGTGCAAAAGGTTTTGGGGAAGGTTAGTTCCACAACCAGGGGGCTGTCCTTTAAGAAAAGGGTTTAGGGGAAAAAGGGCCCAAAAAATGGAGGAAAGAAGGGTGAGGAACATGATAACGACATACAAAAACGGGAATCAAAGGTAGACAGTGACAGGATGTTCCAGGAGGGAACACAGAAACAAGGGACACAACTGGAAACTAAACCAGATGAGTCAAAGGGGTTTAGGGCATTTCTTCAGCCACAGAGTGGAAAAGAAATAGTCTAAAAAAGATATAGTGGAAGGGAAACCCTCATGTTTTTTGACGGTAGATAGAGCTATGGAGCAGGAGAGCAGAGACCCCTGGCAGCGAAGAGGCGGGGGCCCGAGCTGGTATCGACCCCCCCAACCACAATTGGTGATACACAAAACACACACACACACACACACAGATTCAAACCTCACTCAAGAAAAAAGGGTCTTGGGGGAGTATAACACCCGGCCCTCGGGGGCACATCCCCCAAATAACGCTGCAGCCCCAAGGGCGCCTAGCAAAACCCAAGAACAGCATTCCGACATCTCAATAAGGAATCGCTCAGGACCCTGACATTTGTATGTCAAGCCTATATTGGGTATACCCAGTTTGGAACCCCACCTTTAAACACTCAAATTTCAGAAAGTGGAAAGGTTTTGCAAGACTAGTCCCGGAGCCATGGGGGATGTCCTATGGGGAAAGGGTTTGGAAATCGACCTTATGACACGGAAGAAAGGGAGATAAGGGGGGGATGATAAGACATATAGAATACTGAGAAGAATTGACAAGGTAGACAAAACAGGGTGTTCCCGGATGGGACACACAACAAGGGGTCCCCAAATTTGGGCTGAAGACTCAGATGAAACGGGGGTGTTTGGGAAATATGTCTTCAGTCACAGGAAATTATCAGAAAGCAAAAACCAGGGGGAAAAAGCGGTTGGCATCACAAAACAACAGGGAAGATGACATGACCCATCTGGCAAAGTTTTGAGAATGGGGGGTTTTGGGAAAAGGAAGAATCCCGGGTAGTCAAAAAGATTTTTTAAGGCGAATGGCTGAAACAGGATCCTGCAGGGAAAGCAAGACTAAGGGGGTATGTCAATACCGGAGGGTATCTCAACTGGACAGAACACAGAAGGAAGGCAGAAACGGGAAAGGGGTAAAAAAGACGAAAGGAGGAAGAGATGGACAGGGGAACACAGACTGGAGGGCTCAAATTCAGCCCCCCTCACAATCACCACAAAATTTCCCCCAAACCGGGACAACCCCAATGCAACCAAACTTTTTCCCAAAACACATCCCATCCCCAAATGCCCCCCCCAATTAAAACTCCACCTTCACCCAACCACCCATAGTTCCTCATCAGGTCTCCCCTTTCCCCAAACCCCCAACATCCCTCCCAGACTACAGTTTTAAAAAAAAGTTGAAATTTTGGGTATACAAATGCAAATGGAATCAAATAAATGTGAGGAGTTCATAAAAGAATAAAGGTGACATCCCCAGAAAAATTCACTCACAGAAACGAAACTCACCAGGATATCAGATGAATCTTTCCCCCCGGATATCGAACCCCTCGGGAAAAGATAAAACAAGTGGGAGGAGAAGTTGCACTGTCAAAAAAAACGGTGGAGATTTGAGGAAGGGGAAGGAATGGAGGAATGGGGAAAAGGGGGACTACATGTGGAACAATCCAGTCTGGGACCATAAGGTTTTGTGCATTGTAAAACCCCACCGAACTGCAAAAGAAGGAATACGACAAAACAACAGAGCAATGGTAGACACACAGCCGAGGTGGCCAGAAGAGCTCACAGGGGGAGGCAAAGTTACTAGTTATAGGTGATTTCAACACAAGGAGATTAATTGGGAAAACCTGGGCCCCAGGGGGCTGAATCAGGGAGAGCCAAGATGATGGATGTGGTACTGGAAAATCTCATGCATAAATTTTGAACACTCCAGAGGGGGGTGAGGATGATACAGCAAGACTGGACCTATATTCACCTTATAGTTCGAAGGGGAGGATATCACAAAAAGGGCCCCCTTGGGCTAGTGATCATGTGGTTCTTTTTTTGATTATATAGTTGAGCTACAAGTGAAGGGGGGGCGGGAATATTGGGGGAAAAAAACAAAACTAAAAAAGAGGACCCTCACAGGCATGAGGAATTTACAAGACGATCATGGGGAGAGAAAATTGGAGAAAAACCAGTAAAAGAAATGAGGGACTGTGACAAAAAAAATGCAAGGGGGAAGGGGAAAATTTTTCAAAAAACGAAGTAAGGGGAAGACCAGAACGAGTCCTTGGTAAAGAGAATGGAAAAGTACAGAAGACTAAGGACCCGGGAAAAGGGAAGAGATTGCCGGAGCCGAAACGAATTTTCCCGGTAAAAAGGGGGGCTCAGCGACAATACAAAAAATGACATAGCATAAAAAGTCAAGTCTGACCCAGGAAAACTGCAATGGATCAGAGAATATCTGATGGGAGGCAACAACGGTAGGTATGACGAGGTGAGTGACACCTGGACAAGGGGGGGTTCCACGGGGGTCAGTCCTAGGACCTGGCTGTTTTTTGGGAAAATTGAATGACATAACGGAAGGATAGACTCAGAAGTTTCCCTGTTTGAAGATTATTTAAATTAATGAGAAAATTTAAATGTTGAGGATCAGGCAGGACTACAAAGAGAACTGGACGGGGAAAAACCCGGTCCCGTAACTGGGCCCTTTTAATTTAACCCTGCTAAATGCAAAGTCATGAAGATCGGGGGAAGGGGAAAGAAGACCGCAGAAAGTATAGTCTAGGTGGGCCAAAGCTGCAAATCTACTCAAGGAAAAAAATCTTGGGGGGAGATAATCCGAGCCATCTCTTTAGGCCCCATCAATCGAAATGCTGCCATACGGGCGTCTGGCAAAATAAGAATAGCGTTCCCAAAGACGAGACAAGTGTTTTTTTGGAAAAAAAGAACACGAACATATCAGTCAGCAAAAAAAAAGTGCACCGGGCTTCAAGGCACAAAGGATCGTTTCCCCCGCTCTTTGCGGTAATCACGGTGATTTCAAGTGTAACCCCTGGTTATTTACCGCCTAAGAATCCCCTTTTTTGAAAAGGGGAGATAAAAAACCCTTTCCAGTTTTGGGGGTCAAACCAGTCAATGGATAAGAGGAAATATTTATTGACTGGTTTAAGCATCCTTTTTTCCTGAAGTCAAGTTTTACCTGACAGCAAAAACCTTCATTCAAGGCTCTGTTCATTCTTGATAATTCCCGTACTATCCACAAGCTTTGCTGATCTTCTACATGTGTTGTATTTTACCCCAAAAAAAACATCTCAATAAACCACTGGGTGGGAGTTATTGTCATTTAAGGTAATTCACAAAAAGTTATAAAAACTAGTGGGATAATGGACTCACTCCCAAACCTGGCAACCCAACTTCTGGAAAAAATTAACATTCAGATGCTCAGCTTTGCTAAAATGCATGCAATGAAGTGCCCCAATCAACATTAAATGCAGGCGGGAGAAAGTTAGCCCTTCTGTAGTTAATTCTTTCACTAGTTTTCCCTTGCTTGAGAGTCAGGTTCAGGAAATTGTTCAGCTGGCAAGGACATCCAGGTGATGGTTTTGAAGATATGAATGAAAATGAATGAGCTCTTAGAAGACGATGATGATGAAGACAGGAGTCCAGAGGAAATGTTTGGGAGAGCTCGATGAACATATACAGGAGCCACATAACAGAAGATGAAGAAGAACCTGAAGAAAAACAGTTAACATTGCAGCAATTTACATTAGCAGTTCCATGCTGCTGCTAAACACAGACTTTTTCACTGAAGAGGAACCTGAAAAACAAAAGCAGTGTTTTAAAAAGGGAGTCGACCGTGATGCACCGTCAGTTGTAAAAATTTATGCAAAAAAAGACCCAAAACTATTACAAAATTTATAAACCTAATAAAACCCATCGACTTGTCCCAAACCTCCCACCCACTTCCCCACCCAAAAACCCATCCCCAGCCCAGAGGCCCACCCCCCTATCCCTTCAAAACACCCAAAAGAAAATTTTCCCTCAATTTAATAAAAAACATTATTTCAGCATTGGCTTAAATTATATCAAAAACACTATAATTAAATTCATTTTATTTTTAAACTTCTTTTTCTAACAGGGTTTTTGACTAAAAACAGAACGAACTCCGGTTAAACGAGGGTCTACTGTACCGGGGGGGGCCGGGACAACATCTATGTGCACCACAAAAAACCCTTCAAACATCTATCGAAAAGGAACTAGGTGGAAACGCAAATGTAGCCCCTTTTTATGAAAGGAGACGAACAGCATTAAACCAGACCATGCCACTGACATGAATAGCATGCAAAGTCAAGGAAATATTATGAAGAAAGATGGTGGAGCACGAAAAAAATGAGTTTTTTCCCGACAAGCAGCACAGTTTGGGAAGGGGGGAAATCCTGGTCATAAACGTACGGGAGTTCAAACGGTGACGGACCAAGAAAAGAGAGGGGGGGTAGATTGCATTTTCTTGGGGTGTAAGAAGGTTTTTTACGTTCCACACAGGAATTAGTAAAACGGAGGACCAGGTAGGTATAACAAAGGGGGGCACTGATATGAATCAAGAAGGCAACAGCGAGTCGTGATACGTGACGTGGTGTCGGTGAGTACCTGTGACGAGCAGGGGTTTCCCTGGGTCCAAGGGCCGGTGTTGTTTGGTATATGTGAATGACATGAGGGAAGGGGGGAATGAGAAGTGTCTTTTTGGAGATGACGGGAAACTAAAAGGGAAATTAATACTTATTTAAATAGTTTTATTAAATGTGTAGAACAAGAAGCGGTAATAGTAGAAGGAGTAGAATTAATATAAAACTAATAGAATTAATAGTTGAAGCAGTAGAGAATTAATAGTAGAAGCAAATAGAATTAATAGTGCATAGTAGAATTAATTGAAACAGTAGTAGAATTTATAAAACAGAGAGAATTAATAGAGAACTAGAGAATTAATAGTAGAAGCAAATAGAATTAATAGTAGAAGCGAAAAATTAATAGTAAAAACAAAAGAAAAATAGTAGAAGCTGTATAGAATTAATAGTAGAACAGTAGTAAATTAATAGGAGTATAGACTTAATAAGGGAACATGAGAAATTTAAAAGTGGAAAAATTTTTATTGTTCTAAAATAGTTTGAGCAGTAGAAGTAGTAGTATCAGTAGAAATAGTAAGAGAGTAGAGTTGTGGAGAGGTAGAGTGGTATAGAATTAAAAAAGTGTAATTAACTAGTAAGTTG
>WNWK01031182.1:0-22896 GCA_009830355.1 Cherax destructor
AGACAGCATACTCCCCAATATTAAAAAGCCTAAAACTACTCACCATAAAGAACATTCACACTTATTCTTGTGCCTACTAAAACATAGAACTCCTTCTAATATAAACCTCCGCTCAAAATTCTCCTCACCAACTTTAATAGGACCCGACCATAAAAAACAGTCCCTTTTTTATGTACCCGAGTCCCCAGCAACCCATGTAAAATTCCATGCACATAAAAGGGGCCCTCGTAACTATTACCACGAAATGCTAAAAAACCTTGTCTGAAAATCGTTTAAGACTCTTTTCAGAAACCACCTCACCCCAAACTAAATACTCATACTGTAAATTGCCTTCAAAAATGCTCAAAGTTATTTTCCTATAAAATAATTTAATTTTTACAATTATTTACCCCAATCACCCTAAACTAAATACTCAAACTGTAAATTACCTCAAAAAGCTCAATTTTTTTCATTAAGATCATTTAATTTTTTCCATTATGTTCCATCCTACTAAACACTAGTTACAATGTCTATCATCATTTTGTAATGAACAATGTATTATCATCATATCATAATTTGAACGATCTACCAATACAAACTCACTCAATTCTCCAATATTATGTTCATAGTCTATAAGCCATTAGATTGCTCCCTAATGCAAGGCATGCCAGAGGCTCTCCTTGCACCTCACCAAGGCATGCCAGTGGCTCCCCCTTTCACCTCAATTTATGATTGTAATGTAAACCCATGTACACAGCAAAGAAATAAAATTGTATTTGTATTTGATATAATAATATGTTCAAATATTGCTCCATAACCTTTTCAATATACAGAAGAATTAGTATTAGTCTGCCCGAAATGCCTAGGGCCCGCTAGTGGTCTTCTTTGTAATTAATATCTTATAACATGTAAACCCACATTGTAAGATTTACAAGGAAATAAACATTTGAATTTGAGTTTAATAAGTATGTATGGAGAAGAGAAGAGTGTAGAGGAGAGAGAGAGATTTTTGGGGGATGTTAAGCGAATGTGTTGGAACTTTTGAACCAAGTGAGAGGAATTTGGGGGAGGGGGCCCAAATGCTGAAGTAGGAGAAACGTTTAGAGAGGGTGTGATAGGTAAGTTTGGTAACAAAGTCACTTAATAAAGGCCTGTGAGACCTGGTCATAATTGGGTTGGCAGCAAACAAAATCAGCATTAGATTATAAATATATTTTTGCCTTATCCACTATATACAGGTATGTACACTATGTACAACATGTACAGATAGATAAAAGGGACACCACGGTGACTGATGGCATAGCAGAAGCCAGAGAGAGCACTGATAACCAGCAGCTAGGCAAGTCTGCCAGTGCTCACCGGAACCACGTTGCTTCAGCTTTGGCGGGCTTGCCTGTGATTGGTCATGAACCAAGGTACTGATTTAAAGGAACCCTCTTCGAAAGGCTTCAAAAAAAGTACCAGCACCCGTTTAAAATTTGGGGGGGGGGGTTGATGTCGATGGTAACACCCGCGCCGCCTCCAGGTACTCTCCCCCGTCGCGGGTGTCGTCATTGGGCGGTGGTGTCGTTGAAAGAGGGGGTGTTGTCGTTGAAGGCTGTGGTGGTTTAAAGAGGGGGTTGTCGGAAGGCGGTGGTGTTGTTGAAAGAGGGGGTGTTTTCGTTGATGGCGGTGGTGTCGCGGGGAGAGGGTGTTGTCGTTTAAGGCCGGTGTTGTTTAAAGGGGGGGGGGGGGGGGGGGGGGGGGGGGGGGGGGGGGGGGGGGGGGGGGGGGGGGGGGGGGGGAGGCTAGGTCGACCTTGGGGGTATCAACAAAGTGATTACTTGAAGAGGTGTTTTAAATGTTGGTAAATTAATTTCATTTTATTGTGGCAACGTTTCGCTCTCCAGTAGCTTTTAAAGCCGTTAAAAAAATACATGGACACATAGAGGTTTTACAGGACAGAGGGCAAAATATAATATAAATTTTTAGGTAGGAGAATAGTCCTTGTTGGTGGTAGAGTCAGCAGCTGCACAACACCACAAGTACTACTACTACAATAAAGGACACTAGCAGCTGCGCACAACAACTACTACCACAACAGGTACTACTACTACCACCACCACAAGGACTACTTTACCACCACAAGGACTACTACTACCACCACAAGGACTACTACTACCACCACAAGGACTACTACTACCACCACCACAAGGACTACTACTATTTCCACCACAAGGATTACTATTACCACCACAAGGACACTACATACTACCACCACAAGGACTACTTATTACCACCACAAGGACTACTACTACTACCACCACCACAAGGACACTACTATTACCACCACAAGGATTACTATTACCACCACAAAGACTACACATACTACCACCACAAGGACTACTACTACCACCACAAGGACTACTACTACCCAAGGACTACTACTACTATCACCATAAGGACTACTACTACTACTACCACCACAAGGATTACTATTACCACCACAAACTACTACTACAACCACAAGGACTACTACTACCACCACGAGGACTACTACTACCACCACAAGGACTACTACACCACCAAAAGGACTACTATTACCACCACAAGGACTACTATTACCACCACAATGACTACTACTACTACTACCACCACAATGACTACTACATTACCACCACAAGGACTACTACTACAACCACAAGGACTACTACTACCACCACAAGGACTACTACTACCAACACAAGGACTACTATTACCACCACAAGGACTACTATTACCACCAAATGACACACTACCACCACAAGGACTACTACTACTTTCCACCACAAGGACTACTACTACTACTACCACCACAAGGACTACTACTACCACCACAAAGGGCTTACTACTGCCACCACAAGGACTACTACATACCACAAGGACTACTACTATTACCACCAAACTACTATACCACCACAAGGATACACTTTTCCACCACAAGGACTACTACTACTACCACCACAAGGACTACTACTACTACTACCACCACAAGGACTACTACTACTGCCACCACAAGGACTACTACTACTACTACCACCACAAGGACTACTACTACCACCACAAGGACTACTACTACCACCACAAGGACTACTACCACCACCACAAGGACTACTACTACTACTACCACCACAAGGACTACTACCACCACCACAAGGACTACTACTACTACTACCACCACAAGGACTACTACTACCACCACAAGGACTACTACTACCACCACAAGGACTACTACCACCACCACAAGGACTACTACTACTACTACCACCACAAGGACTACTACTACCACCACAAGGACTACTACTACCACCACAAGGACTACTACTACCACCACAAGGACTACTATTACCACCACAAGGACTACTACTACCACCACAAGGACTACTATTACCACCACAAGGACTACTACCACCACCACAAGGACTACTACTACTACTACCACCACAAGGACTACTACTACCACCACAAGGACTACTACTACCACCACAAGGACTACTATTACCACCACAAGGACTACTACTACCACCACAAGGACTACTACTACCACCACAAGGACTACTACTACCACCACAAGGACTACTACTACCACCACAAGGACTACTACTACCACCACAAGGACTACTACTACCACCACAAGGACAACTACTACCACCACAAGGACTACTACTACCACCACAAGGACTACTACTACCACCACAAGGACTACTACTACCACCACAAGGACTACTACTACCACCACAAGGACTACTACTACCACCACAATTACTACTACTACCACCACAAGGACTACTACTACCACCACAAGGACTACTACTACCACCACAATTACTACTACTACCACCACAAGGACTACTACTACCACCAAAGGACTACTACTACCACCACAATTAGTTGTTTGTGTATTGTCTTGTTTATAACGGCTTGACAAAGCTCCTGGAGAGCGAAACGTTGCCACAGTAAAACGTCACATTAGTTGCACTTGAAGAGTTAGTTAGTACTCGTGTAATTTTATTTTCATGTAATTAATTTGCTCAGTTTATTTATTTTATTGTCAATAATAATAACTGAATTTTATGTGTGTGACAGGTGATACAAGGTCACAAGTGACAGCTTATACTAGGTCACAAGTGACAGGTGATATAAGGTCACAAGTGACAGGGGATACAAGGTAACAAGTGACAGGTGATACAAGGTCACATGTGACAGGTGATACAAGGTCACAAGTGACAGGTGATACAAGGTCACAAGTGACAGGTGATACAAGGTCACAAGTGACAGGTGATACAAGGTCACAAGTGACAGGTGATACAAGGTCACATGTGACAGGTGATACAAGGTCACGCGACAGGTGATGTGGCCAAGGTCACAAGACAGGTGATGGCCAAGGTCACAAGTGACAGGATACAAGGTCACAAGTGACAGGTGATACAAGGTCACATGTGACAGGTGATACAAGGTCACAAGTGACAGATACAAGGTCACAAGTGACAGGTGATACAAGGTCACAAGTGACAGGTGATACAAGGTCACAAGTGACAGGTGATACAAGGTCACATGTGACAGGTGATACAAGGTCACAAGTGACAGGTGATACAAGGTCACAAGTGACAGGTGATACAAGGTCACAAATGACAGGTGATACAAGGTCACAAGTGACAGCTGATACTAGGTCACATGTGACAGGTGATACAAGGTCACAAGTGACAGGTGATACAAGGTCACATGTGACAGGTGATACAAGGTCACAAGTGGCAGGTGATACAAGGTCACATGTGACAGGTGATACAAAGTCACAAGTGACAGGTGATACAAGGTCACATGTGACAGGTGATACAAGGTCACATGTGACAGGTGATACAAGGTCACAAGTGACAGGTGATACAAGGTCACATGTGACAGGTGATACAAGGTCACAAGTGACAGCTGATACTAGGTCACATGTGACAGGTGATACAAGGTCACAAGTGACAGGTGATACAAGGTCACAAGTGACAGGGGATACAAGGTAACAAGTGACAGGTGATACAAGGTCACATGTGACAGGTGATACAAGGTCACAAGTGAGAGGTGATACAAGGTCACAAGTGACAGGTGATACAAGGTCACAAGTGACAGGTGATACAAGGTCACAAGTGACAGGGGGATACAAGGTAACAAGTGACAGGTGATGAAGGTCACATGTGACAGGTGATACAAGGCCTGCAAGTGACAGGTGATACAAGGTCACAAGTGACAGATAAGGTCACAAGTGACAGGTGATACAAGGTCACAAGTGACAGGTGATACAAGGTCACATGTGACAGGTGGATAAGGGGTCACAAGTGCCAGGTGATACAAGGTCACAAGTGACAGGTGATACAAGGTCACAAGTGACAGGTGATACAAGGTCACAAGTGACAGATACAAGGTCACATGACAGTAGATACAAGGTCACAAGTGACAGGTGATAAAGAAGGTCACAAGTGACAGGTGATACAAGGTCACAAGTGACAGGTGATACAAGGTCACAAGTGACAGGTGATACAAGGTCACATGTGACAGGTGATACAAGGTCACAAGTGACAGGTGATACAAGGTCACAAGTGACAGGTGATACAAGGTCACAAATGACAGGTGATACAAGGTCACAAGTGACAGCTGATACTAGGTCACATGTGACAGGTGATACAAGGTCACAAGTGACAGGTGATACAAGGTCACATGTGACAGGTGATACAAGGTCACATGTGACAGGTGATACAAGGTCACAAGTGGCAGGTGATACAAGGTCACAAGTGACAGCTGATACTAGGTCACATGTGACAGGTGATACAAGGTCACAAGTGACAGGTGATACAAGGTCACATGTGACAGGTGACATAAAGGTCACAAGCGGCAGGTGATACAAGGTCACATGTGACAGGTGACATACAAAGTCACAAGTGACAGGTGATACAAGGTCACATGTGACAGGTGATACAAGGTCACATGTGACAGGTGATACAAGGTCACAAGTGACAGGTGATACAAGGTCACATGTGACAGGTGATACAAGGTCACAAGTGACAGCTTATACTAGGTCACAAGTGACAGGTGATACAAGGTCACAAGTGACAGGGGATACAAGGTAACAAGTGACAGGGGATACATAAGGTAACAAGCATGGTGGTGATACAAGGTCACATGTGACAGGTGATACAAGGTCAAGTGACAGGTGATACAAGGTCACAAGTGACAGGTGATACAAGGTCACAAGTGACAGGTGATACAAGGTCACAAGTGACAGGTGATACAAGGTCACATGTGACAGGTGATACAAGGTCACAAGTGATGGTGATACAAGGTCACAAGTGACAGGTGATACAAGGTCACAAAATGACAGGTGATACAAGGTCACAAGTGACAGCTGATACTAGGTCACATGTGACAGGTGATACAAGGTCACAAGTGACAGGTGATACAAGGTCACATGTGACAGGTGATACAAGGTCACATGTGACAGGTGATACAAGGTCACAAGTGGCAGATAAGGTCACAAGTGACAGTTGATACTAGGTCACATGTGACAGGTGATACAAGGTCACAAGTGACAGGTGACAAGGTCACATGTGACAGGTGATGAGCAAGGTCACATGTGACAGGTGTGATACAAGGTCACAAGTGGCAGGTGATAAGGTCACACATGTGACAGGTGATACAAAGTCACGTAAGTGACAGGTGATACAAGGTCACATGTGACAGGTGATACAAGGTCACATGTGACAGATACAAGGTCACAAGTGACAGGTGATACAAGGTCACATGTGACAGGTGATACAAGGTCAGCTGGGTGACAGCTTATACTAGGTCACAAGTGTATAGGGTATACAAGGTCAAGCATAGGATACAAGGCAAGTGACAGGTGGTGATACAAGGTCACATGTGACAGGTGATAAAGGTCACAAGCACAGGTGGGATAAGGTCACAAGCGACAGGTGATACAAGGTCACAAGTGACAGGTGTAAGGTCACAAGTGACAGGTGGATATGTCACATGTGACAGGTGATACAAGGTCACAAGTGACAGGTGATAAGGTCATGTGACAGGTGATACAAGGTCACAAATGACAGGTGTGATACAAGGTCACAAGTGACAGCTGATACTAGGTCACATGTGACAGGTGATACAAGGTCACATGTGACAGGTGATGGCAAGGTCACAAGTGACAGGTGATACAAGGTCACATGTGACAGATAAGGTCACATGTGACAGGTGATACAAGGTCACAAGTAGGTGATACAAGGTCACATGACAGGTGATACAAAGTCACAAGTGACAGATACAAGGTCACATGTGACAGGTGATACAAGGTCACATGTGACAGGTGACAAGGTCACAAGTGACAGATACAAGGTCACATGTGACAGGTGATACAAGGTCACAAATGACAGGTGATACAAGGTCACAAGTGACAGGTGATACAAGGTCACATGTGACAGGTGATACAAGGTCACAAGTGACAGGTGATAAAAGGTCACATGTGACAGGTGATACAAGGTCACAAGTGAAAGGTGATACAAGGTCACAAGTGACAGATACAAGGTCACAAGTGACAGGTGATACAAGGTCACAAGTGACAGGTGATACAAGGTCACATGTGACAGGTGATACAAGGTCACAAGTGACAGGTGATACAAGGTCACATGTGACAGGTGATACAAGTGTCACAAGTGACAGGTGACATGGTCACATGTGACAGGTGATACAAGGTCACAAGTGACAGGTGATACTAGGTCACATGTGAAAGATACAAGGTCACATGTGACAGGTGATGCTGCCCATGACAGGGTGATACAAGGTCACATGTGACAGGTGATACAATGTCACAAGTGACAGGTGATACAAGGTCACAGACAGGTGATGTAAGGTCACAAGTGACAGGTGCATACAAGGTCACATGTGACAGGTGATACAAGGTCACAAGTGACAGATACAAGGTCACAAGTGACAGATACAAGGTCACAAGTGACAGGTGATATAAGGTCACATGTGACAGGTGATACAAGGTCACATGACAGGTGATACAAGGTCACAAGTGACAGGTGACATAAGGTCATGATGTGACAGGTGGATGTATAAGGTCACAAGTGACAGGTGATACAAGGTCACAAGTGACAGGTGATACAAGGTCACATGTGACAGGTGATAAGGTCACAAGTGACAGGCGATACAAGGTCACATGTGACAGGTGATAAGGTCACAAGTGACAGGTGATAAGCAAGGTCACAAGTGACAGGTGATACAAGGTCACATGTGACAGGTGATACAAGGTCACATGTGACAGATAAGGTCACATGTGACAGGTGATACAAGGTCACATGTGACAGGTGATAAGGTCACAAGTGACAGGTGATACAAGGTCACAAGTGACAGGTGATAAAGGTCACATGTGGACAGGTGATACAAGGTCACAGACAGGTGATACAAGGTCACAAGTGACAGGTGATACAAGGTCACATGTGACAGGTGATACAAGGTCACATGTGACAGGTGATACAAGGTCACAAGTGACAGGTGATACAAGGTCAAATGTGACAGGTGATACAAGGTCACAAGTGACAGGTGATACAAGGTCACATGTGACAAGTGATACAAGGTCACAAATGACAGGTGATACAAGGTCACAAGTGACAGGTGATACAAGGTCACAAATGACAGGTGATACAAGGTCACAAGTGACAGGTGATACAAGGTCACAAGTGACAGGTGATACAAGGTCACAAGTGACAGGTGATACAAGGTCACAAGTGACAGGTGGCACAAGGTCTATGACAGGTCATACAAGGTCACAAGTGGTAATAAGTGGCATAGTTTAACTCTTGGGTTATCCTATTCACTTAACACACATGACATCATGTAAGACAACTGTAATAATCTGAAATTGTGTAATTGTACCAACATAAACTTAAAACAGTGCCAACTGGAGAAGTGCCACATCTGGCGTTATTATGTGCCTTAATGCGATGAAATTGATGAAGCCTGAGACAACTCACTCAAAAATGTTCAATAAATGCCGCGTATCCACAGTGGTATATTACCAAGAATTCTGGAAAATACCCTGACTTTGCCCACTGTAAATAATGCATTACCACTTAAACAACTTTTTCAAGCATACCTTTGCTAAAATATAAGGTAATATTTTTGTGAGATAATTCATGTCTGCATAATAATTCATTATGATTGTAACCAGATATAAAACATGTGTGTAGTTCAGTACCACTGTAACTTATTTATTATCAAACTTTGCACCTGACCCATTATGTACCTCTGTAATATTTGACTACCACCCACACCATGGGTATGGGGTGACTACCACCTGACACACCATGGGTATGGGGTGACTACCACCCACACCATGGATATGGGTGACTACCACCTCACACCATGGGTATGGGGTGACTACCACCCACACCATGGGTATGGGGTGACTACCACCCACACCATGGATATGGGATGACCACACCCACACCACATGGATATGGGGTGACTCATTTCACCCACACCATGGATATAAGACTACCACCCACACCATGGATATGGGGGTGACTACCACCCACACAATGGGTATAGGGTGACTACCACCCACACCATGGGATGGGGGGACTACCACCCCCACCAAAAGGGGAAAAAGGGGGGAACCACCCACACCATGGGTATGGGGGCTACCACCCACACCATGGGTATGGGGGACTCCAACACCATGGGGATGGGGGGACACCACCCACACCATGGGTATGGGGTGACTACCACAACAAAGGGGGGGGGGTGACTACCACCCACACCATGGTTTTGGGGGACTACCACCCACACCATGGGTTAAGGGGTACCCCAAAACAATGGGTATGGGGGGCTACCACCCACAATGGGGATGGGTGACTACCAACACAATGGGGGAAGGTGACTACCAAACAATGGGTATGGGGGGGACTCCCCCCACACAAAGGGATGGGGTGACCACCACCCCCCTTAGGGGACTACCAACACCATGGGTTGGGGTGACTCCACCCACACCATGGATGGTGACTACCACCCACACCATGGGTATGGGGTGATACCCCAAACAATGGGTATGGGTGACCAAACCCCCACCATGTTGGGGACTACCACCCACACCATGGGTATGGGGGGACTACCCCAACAATGGGGATGGGGGGACTACCACCCACACCATGGGATTGGGGGCTACCACCCAAAACATGGGTATGGGTGACTACCACAAAAATGGGTAGGGGGCTACCACCCACACCATGGGTATGGGGGGACTACCACCCCCACCATGGGTGGGTTTTCTACCGCCCACATCATGGGTAAGGGGGTGACCACTGCCCACACCAATAAGGGACTAAACCCACACCATGAGTATGGGGGGATAAACCCACACAGATTCCCCTGACTTTTTCACTCCCCGGGCCTTTTCCCTTATTTTTTTGTTTTAAATTTTATGGTTAGAAATTTTTCGTATACCCTGATCAGTTTTAATTTTCAAGTTTTCAATATCTGAGTAGTTGAAATTTCTCTTCACTAAACTTCATATTTTTTTGGTGGCCCTTTTGAAGATTTGGTTTATGCCCGCTTGAAGTCTTGCGGTGTCTTCGATGGAGGTCACTGTCATTACAATCCGGGTGTCATCCGCAAAGGAAGACACGGATGCAGTAGAGGATAAACAAAATACAGATGTAGTATACAGAGACTTTGCAAAAGCTTTCGACAACTGTGACCATGGTGTAATAGCACACAAAATGTGATAAAGGAATCACAGGAAAAGTTGGTAGATAGATCATAACTTCCTGACTTCCACATCTCTGTCTATGTCAGATATGGGATGAGGAATAGAATGGGAGCGAGTACTGTGCCTTGTGGAACAGAGCTTTTCACCGGAGCTGCCTCAAACTTTACTCTGTTTACTATTAAGCTTTGTGTTCTATTTGTCAGGAAGTTTTAGATTTATCTACCAACTTTTCTGTGATTCTTTATCCCCATTTTGTGCGCTATTACAATGGTCACAGTTGTCAAAGCTTTGCAAATTCTGTGTATCTACATCTTTTTTGGTTTTTCTCTACTGCATCCAGGCCTTGTCATAGTGATCCGTAACTGGGACAGAAAGGAGCGACCTGCTCTGAACCCATGTTTCTCTGGATTGCGTAGTTGATAGGTATAGGTGGTTGTCGATCTTGCTTTAGAAGTCTTTCAAAGATTTTATGATATGGGATATTAGTGCTATCGGTCTGTAGTTTTTTGCAATTGCTTTACTGCCACCTTTGTAGAGTGGGGGCTATGTCTGTTCTTTTAGTGAACTTGTAATGACCCCCTGTGTCCATTCTCTCTCCATAGAATGCTCTAGGCATTCGAAAGGGCTTCTGGGAATTCTTGATGAACACAGAGTTTCATGAGTCTGCGCCTGGGGCAGAGTGCATGGGCATGTCAGTTATTGTCTTTTCAAAGCAAAACTTTGAAAAAGGATAATAACGAGATTTTGAGATGACCAGATTTTGGGTCTCGTTCATAAAGAATTCATTTGGATTGTCGACCTTTAGTCTGGTTAGCGGCTCACTGAACACTGAGTCGTATTGGGTCTTTAGTATCTCACTCATTTCTTGGCTGTCATCTGTGATGTCCCATCTGGGCCCATTACTGGATGTTGTTTTTTCTTGGATTTGGCAAAACAGAAGAAGTTTTTTTTTTTTCAATTTCTTTATGGCTTTCAGTTCTTCCTGCCATTCTTGTCTCCTGTAAGATTCCTTCAGCTTAAGTTCGATATTTGCAATTCATTTACCAGTGCCTCCCTTTGTATTGCAGATATATTGGCCCCTCTCAGCAGCTCTTTGACTCTTCTCCTTTATTTGTATAGGGAACGTCTCTCTCTTTCTAGTTTGCATCTTCTTCTTTTTCTTAATTAATGGAATGTGCCTTGAGCAGATCTCAAGAACTGCAGAGTTTATTTTCTTCTGGGAAAAGGTTCGGATCCGTGTTGTTTAGGATATCTTCCCAGCTTGTTTCATTTAGGACATGGTTGACTTGATCCCATTGTATGTTTTTGTCATTGAAATTTAATTTTGTGAAGATACCCCATGACTGATCACATTTTGCAAGTCAGGAGCCCTGTGCATACATGTCTGTACCTCTATTATGTTGTGATCTGAGTGTATGGTCTTTGATACGGTTATATTACATATCAGATTGTCGTTATTAATAAAGATGAGGTCCAGCATGTTTTCTATCTTGAAGGCTCTAATATTGGTTGGTTTAAGGTGAATTTGATGCAGAGATTTAATAGCTCATGTGTGTGTGAATTTTCATCTGAGCTGTCTCGTGGGGTGATCTCTGCTAAAATATTATTTGCTATACTCCTCCATTTTAGGTGTCTCAAGTTGAAATCTTCCAGTAGCAAGATGTTTGGGGCAAGAGTGGCGAGATTTCACTAGTAAGTTTTCAGCTGCTCCAAATTGCTGGGAGGCTTGTATACGACCACAATGAAAAGGTTTTGGTTTTCAATCTTTGTCATGAAAACTTAAACCACATAATTTGAGGTATTTAGTAGTTCTGAGCAAAGGAGCGACTCTGTGACGTACAAGCCAACCCCCATCCCCTTCCCACCTTGTTGCCTGTTTAGTCTGTCGCATCTGAATAGGTTATAACCTGGGATCCATATTTTGTTGTCAAAATGATCCTTTATGTGAGTCTCTGTGAATGCTGTAAACATTGCATTTGTCTCCGTGAGCAGTCCCTTGATGTAAGGAATTTTGTTGTTTGTTGACGGCTTTAGACTGTGTATGTTTGCAAAGACAAATTGATGGAATTTAGGGGGTTTATTTGCTGGCTCTAATATCTGTTGTTCTGGAGTGGAGGCCAATGACAGTGCCTCTGCTCCAGAAATGTTTTCAGTTTGTGTAGGATTACTGTCATTTCGTGACAGTCTTTTTTTCTTCCTGGCATTAAAAACCTCTTTCTCTGGAGAGGTTATGGCTCCCCTCTTTTGTTTCACATAGTCTGGCTGGTCTGTGTGCCTGGCAGTACACATTGTAGCATTTTCTTTCATGGAGTGACGAGTGACACATTTCGGGGTGAAATATGTTACAGAAAGAGGAGCTGCACCCTCCTGTTGACATGTGGGTGCGGCATTTTTAAGGATGGCCAAAGGTGCATGTTCCACCTGTTTTACCAGATATACCATGCCCGCAGATAACTAAGGCATAGATTTTGCATATATTGGAATTTTGTTTACTAGGATTTTTTGTAGCTGCGTTTGCTGCTGGTGCATTTATTTCTGCTTTCCCTCTACCTACCTACCCTGTATGGACATTAGTGCTTCCACCAGTTTTTACTGGTAATGTGTCAACACTTTTCCCTTAGGCATCATCCCCTTTTTGTTCCATATCCAGCAGTATCGCTATTTTATATATATATATATATATATATATATATATATATATATATATATATATATATATATATATATATATATATATATATATATATATATATATATATATATATATATATATGTCGTGCCGATTAGGTAAAACTTGCGATTTTGGCTTAAAAAGCACAGCTCATCTTGCCATATAAGACAAGTGAAAATTTGTGTATGCAATAATTTCGCCAAAATAATTCTGAACATAACGAAAAATATATTTCATTGTGTTCGTTTATTATTAAATTAATGTTAACGTATCCAAAATATATTTAGTTGGGTTAGGCTAAATTAAATTGCGTTTGTTGTAATAAGGTTAGGTAGGTTTTCAAAGTTTCTCTTGGTACAAAATTATATATTCTTACATTAACATAAATGAAAAAATCATCTTTAAACGTATAAGAGAAAATTTTTGAAAGGACTTAATTTTAGATGAGTTCTTGCTAATTGACCAGTTTTACCTAATCGGAATATATATATATATATATATATATATATATATATATATATATATATATATATATATATATATATATATATATATATATATATATATATATATATATATATATATATATATATATATATATATATGTATGTATGTATGTATATATATATAAATATGCAAGACAACCACTATGAAAAATAGAATTCCCAAACGCTTATAAAGGGGCAAGACTACACCTCACAGTCCATCACACTAACAAAGACTACACCTCACAGTAGCGTAACATCGCACGACTCTGTGAAGAGGAACATAAGAAAGGACCTGAAACTCTTCCCAAGCATTAAGATTTGTCCAATTTATCATTAAATTCTTCCCAAATTTTATTAATTATAAATGAATCAAATTTATATAAACCAAAAGAAATATTCATATTATTTTCAAAACTGATTTTAATGAAACATGATTCTATTATATTCCTCTCAACCATGGACTTGCTTGATACAACCTTCTCAGCATTTTGAAAATCAATTGGATGGTTAAAATCTCTCACATGAATAAATAGAGCATTAGAATCTTGTCCAGTTCTAATGCTATAATTATGTTGTTTTAATCTTAGTTCAAGACTTTTACCAGTTTGACCATAATAAACTTTATCTCATATTTTACAGGGAATCTTATAGACACATCCGTCAGCATTTTGGGGGGAATTTTTTATCAAAAGTTTTTTACTGTATCAAGATTTTTAAATACAACTTTGATATTAAAATTCTTAAGAAATGAAGGCATATCAACCAAGTTTTCATGGTAAGGGAGAACCAACATATTTTTAGCTGAATAAGGTTGGTTCTACCTTTTTGGACTGTAAAAAGTATTTCTAGCTATTTTAAAAGATTTATCAATTACGTTTCTCAAAAACATTGATGAGAAAAACCGACACTTTAACTCTATCTTGATGTGTACATAGGAAAATTATTTGTAGGTTTTCTGTAAATTTTAAATTTACAATCAATGTTACCCTTAATAATTAAAACATCTAGGAAAGGCAATGAGTTATTTACTTCGAATTCAACAGTAAAATTTATAGAATGAGCTA
This sequence comes from Cherax destructor, assembly GCA_009830355.1. Taxonomy (NCBI): domain Eukaryota; kingdom Metazoa; phylum Arthropoda; class Malacostraca; order Decapoda; family Parastacidae; genus Cherax; species Cherax destructor. The sequence goes on from WNWK01031182.1 coordinate 14,968, forward strand.
AGCTATTTAATTTAACAAGAATTGTTTGTGTCTACATTCTTAGGCATAAGACACAAAATATCATCAACATATCTATACCACTTAGCTCTATTGGGAAGGATTGTGTTAAGCAATCTTGTTTCGAAAATTCCATGTATAAATTACTAAGAACAGGTGAAAGGATTTCCCATTGCCATACCAAATTTCTGAGTGTAAAACTCATCATTAAATACAAATTTTGCATCAACAATACAAAGTTTAATAAGTTTAATGACAATAGGAACTGGCAATGGTAAATCGTAATTAATAAGTTCAACAGATAAAAACTTAATAAATCATCAACTGGAACTTTTGTAAACAAGGAAGTAACATCAAAACTAACTATTGAAATCATTTAAGTCAATCAAGGTGCTTAATTTATCCACTAAATCTAAGTTGTTTTTAACATTAAAAATTTTAATTTTTCCAACAATTGGGCTCAAAATATCAACAAGCCATTTAGATAGCTTATAAGAAACTGAACCTATGGAGCTAATAATTGGTCTAACTGGATTACGTGGTTTTTGTGTTTTTATTAATCCATACATATAAGATAATGATGAATTAGTGAAAGTAAATTTGTTAATTATATCATATTTGCCTTCCAGTAGATGTTTTATTGTTTTATTGAAATTGCTGTTAACAGTTTCTAAGGGATTCTTTCTAAGTTTAGAATAGGTTTCAAAATCATATAGAAGGTTATTCATTTTATCTTGGTAATCGCTTTATTTCATAATTACTATTGCATTTATTTGATCTGCTTTAGTAAGGCGCAATTTTTATTATTCAAAAGTGTATATCATAAGACTTAAAGAATCTTTGAGGGCAATTGGGAATATTTTGTTTTAACATTGAGCTATATACCATCCCTTACTAATATTAATTTTATCAGTGGATAAATCGGAGGATTTTTCTAAGGCTTTTGCAATTTCATCATTAATTTTTTTGAAGTTGCAAAACTTAAACCAGAACCAAGAGCAGCAGTTGTAGTTTTATCTAATATTTCATCTGATAAGTAATTACAAAATTGTTATTAGATGCTTTGTCTAATCACTATTTTCAATTAAAATATCTAATTTTCTTTGTAGTTTGTTTTGAGATTATTACAAATTCTTCCAGTTTATTATAGCAATGATCCAACATACTATGTTGCCATTCTGATGGAATAGCTTGATTAAAGGAGTATTTTTTGTTTTCAATATTTTGAATGCTTCTTTCTCCGGTATTTTAGTATTTCAATATGTTTCTGAAGGATAATTCTCATAAAATCATCAAAAGGACGATCTCTCATATCAAGGAGTCTATTTGGTAAAAGAATTTAGGCAAACTTGTCCATTCAAACAGTCTTTTAAAAAGTTAAGTGAATTTTAAGCTTATGGGACTTGATCAGGGCAGAAGAAAACTGGGGAAGAAAAGAAATATGATTAGGAAAGCTCAGTTCCCACTCGTTGTTTGCTACCTCACATTTCCCACTCGTTGTATGCTACCTCACAGTTCCCACTCATTGTTTGCTACCTCATAGTTCCCACTCATTGTTTGCTACCTCACAGTTCCAACTCGTTGCATGCTACCTCTCAGTTCCCACTCATTGTATGATACCTCACAGTTCACACTCGTTGTATGCTACCTCACAGTTCACACTCGTTGTATGCTACCTCACAGTTCCTACTCATTGTATGCTACCTCACATTTCCTACTCGTTGAATGCTACCTCACAGTTCCTACTCATTGTATGCTACCTCACAGTTCCTACTCGTTGTATGCTACCTCACATTTCCTACTCGTTGAATGCTACCTCACAGTTCCTACTCATTGTATGCTACCTCAAAGTTCCTACTCGTTGTATGCTACCTCACAGTTCCTACTCGTTGTATGCTACCTCACAGTTCACACTCGTTGTATGCTACCTCACAGTTCCTACTCGTTGTATGCTACCTCAAAGTTCCTACTCGTTGTATGCTACCTCACAGTTCCTACTCGTTGTATGCTACCTCACAGTTCCTACTCATTGTATGCTACCTCACAGTTCCTACTCATTGTATGCTACCTCACAGTTCCTACTCGTTGTATGCTACCTCACAGTTCCTACTCATTGTATGCTACCTCACAGTTCCTACTCATTGTATGCTACCTCACATTTCCTACTCGTTGAATGCTACCTCACAGTTCCTACTCATTGTATGCTACCTCAAAGTTCCTACTCATTGTATGCTACCTCACAGTTCCTACTCGTTGTATGCTACCTCACAGTTCCTACTCATTGTATACTACCTCACAGTTCCTACTCGTTGTATGCTACCTCACAGTTCCCACTCGTTGTATGCTACCTCACAGTTCCCACTCGTTGTATGCTACCTCACAGTTCCCACTCGTTGTATGCTACCTCACAGTTCCCACTCGTTGTATTCTACCTCACAGTTCCCACTCGTTGTATGCTACCTCACAGTTCCCACTCGTTGCATGCTACGTCACAGTTCACACACTAATCAGCCGGTCTTAAACTCCTTACTTACTGATGTTAAGTCTCACTTTCGCTTTTAAAAAATATATTTATAACTTATGGGAGCAGGTCCTTCTAAGCCTGCCTGCCCCTCACTCTTCTAACAAATTTCAGCACTTTCAAACTTACTGTGAAATTTCGGACCTGCTCTCAGCTTTTATTTACTTTTCGACTTTACTTATCACTTGTGGGGATCTTCGCTGACCCTGTCACTAACTGGTTTATGCCAGGGGCTAACAGACGTCCTGCAAAAAGTAAAATTATATGAGCCTCGTTGTTGCCCGCATCACTCTGATTCCACCTTTATGCGTGTACTCACCTAGTTGTACTCACCTAGTTGTGGTTGCAGGGGTCGAGACATAGCTCCTGGCCCTGCCTCTTCACTGGCCGCTACTGGGTCCCTCTCCCTGCGCCATGAGCTTTATCATACCTCTTCTTAAAGCTGTGTATGGAACCTGCCTCCACTACATCCTTCCCTAAGCTATTCCATTTCCCGACTACTCTGTGACTGAAGAAATATTTCCTAACATCCCTGTGATTCATCTGAGTCTTCAACTTCCAACTGTGTCCCCTTGTTGCTGTGTCCCATCTTTGGAACATTCTGTCTCTGTCCACCTTGTCAATTCCTCTCAGTATTTTATATGTCGTTATCATGTCCCCCTATCTCTCCTGTCCTCCAGTGTCGTCAGGTCGATTTCCCTTAACCTCTCCTCGTAGGACATACCCCTTAGCTCCGGACTAGTCTTATTGCAAACCTTTGCACTTTCTCTAGCTTCTTTACGTGCTTGAATAAATGTGGGTTCCAAACTGGTGCTGCATACTCTAGTATGGGCCTAACGTACACAGTGTACAGGGTCCTGAACGATTCTTTATTAAGATGTCGGAATGCTGTTCTTAGGTTTGCTAGGCGCCCATATGCTTCAGCAGTTATTTGGTTGATGTGCGCCTCAGGAGATGTGCCTGGTGTTATATTCACCCCAAGATCTTTTTCCTTGATTGAGGTTTGTAGGTGTGTGTGTATTTTTTTTTTTTTTGTGTGTGTGTGTGTGTGTGTTGTGGTGGGGGTGTGTGTGTAGTGTGTGTGTGTGTGTGTACTCACCTAGTTGTGGTTGCAGGGGTCGATTCATTGCTACTGGCCCCGCCTCTTCACTGGGTCACTCTCCCTGCGCCATGGGCTTTATCATACCTCTTCTTAAAGCTATGAATGGATCCTGCCTCAACTACATCGCTTCCTAACATACCTGTGATTCATCTGAGTCTTCAACTTTCAACTGTGTCCCCTTGTTGCTGTGTCCCATCTCTGGAACATTTTGTCTCTGTTCACCTTGTCAATTCCTCTCAGTATTTTATATGTAGTTATCATGTCCCACCTATCTCTCCTTTCCTCCAGTGTCGTCAGGTCGATTTTCCTTAACCTCTCCTCGTAGAACATACCCCTAACTCCTGGACTAGTCTTGCTGTAAACCTTTGCACTTTCTCTAGTTTCTTTACGTGCTTGGCTAGGTGTGGGTTCCCAAATTGGTGCTGCATACTCCAATATGGGCCTAACGTCACAGTGTACAGGGTTTTCTTATTAAGATTCAATGTTGTTCTTAGGTTTGCTAGGTGCCCGTATGCTGCAGCCGTTATTTGGTTGATGTGCGCCTCAGGAGATGTGCCTGGTGTTATACTCACCCCAAGATCCTTTTTATTTTATTGAAGTTTGTAGTCTCTGGCCCCCTAGACTGTACTCCGTCTGCGGTCTTCTTTGCACTTCCCCAATCTTCATGACTTTTACTTGGTGGGGTTGAACCCCAGGAGCCAATTGCTGGACCAGGCTTGCAGCGTGTCCAGATCCCATTGTAGTTCTGCCTGGTCCTCGTCCGATTGAATTCTTCTCATCAACTTCACGTAATCTGCAAACAGGGACACTTCAGGTCTATTCCTTCCGTCATGTCGTTCACAAATACCAGAAACAGCACCGGTCTCAGGACTGCCCCCTGTGGAACCTCATTCGTCACTGGCGTCCCTCACACCTCGCCACGTACCATGACTCGCTGCTGTCTTCCTGACATGTATTCCCTGATCCATTGGAGTGCCGTCCCTGTTATCCCTGCCTGGTCCTCCAGTTTTTGCACTAATCTCTTGTGTGGAAATGTGTCAAAGGCCTTCTTACAGTCCAAGAAAATGCAATCAACCCACCCCTCTATCTCTTGTCTTACTGCTGTCACCCTGTCATAGAACTGCAGTAGGTTTGTGACACTCGATTTCCCGTCCCTGAAACCGTGTTTGCCGTCGTTGATAAGCTCATTATTTTCTAGGTGTTCCACCACTCCTCTCCTGATAATTTTCTCCATGACTTTGCATACAATACATGTCAGTGACATTGGTCTGTAGTTTAGTGCTTCATGTCTGTCTCCTTTTTTAAAAATTGGAACTACATTTGCTGTCTTCCATACCTCAGGTAATCTCCCTGTTTCGATAGATGTGTTGAATATTGTTGTTAGTGGTACATATAGCACCTCTGCTTCCTCTCTCAGGACCCATGGAGAGATGTTGGTCGGCCCCATCGCCTTTGAGGTATCTAGCTCACTCAGTAGCCTCTTCATTTCTTCCTCGGTTGTGTGTATTGTGTCCAACACTTGATGGTGTAACCCACCTCTCCGTCTTTCTGGAGTCCTTCTGTCTCCTCTGTGAACACTTCTTTGAATCTCATGTTGAGTTCATCACACACTTCACGGTCGTTCCTTGTGATCTCCCCTCCTTCCTTCCTTAGCCTGATCACCTGGTCCTTGACTGTTGTTTTCCTCCTGATGTGGCTGTACAACAGCTTTGGGTCAGATTTGGCTTTCGCTGCTATGTTATATTCATATTATCGTTGGGCCTCCATTCTTACCTGTGCATATTCATTTCTGGCTTTATGACTGCTCTCCTTATTCCCCTGGGTCCTTTGCCTTCTATACTTCTTCCATTCCCTAGCACACTTGGTTTTGGCCTCCCTGCACTTTTGGGTGAACCACGGGCTTATCCTGGCTTTTTCATTATTCCTGTTACCCTTGGGTACAAACCTCTCCTCAGCTTCCTTGCATATTGTTGTCACATATTCCATCATCTCGTTTACTGACTTTCCCGCCAGTTCTCTGTCCCACTGAACCCCGTTTAGGAAATTCTTCATACCTACGTACTCCCCTTTCTTGAAGTTTGGCTTCATTCGTCCAGCCCTTCCTACTCCCCCCTCCACTTGTAACTCTACTGTGTATTCGAAGCTTAAAACCACATGATCACTGGCCCCAAGCGGTCTTTCAAGGTGAATATTAGGTCCAGTCTCGCTGGTTCATCCTCTCCTCTCTCAGGTAGTGTTCCTTACGTGTTGGTACAGGAAGTTTTCCAGTACCACCTCCATTATCTTAGACCTCCCGTTTCTTGGCCCCCATGTGGCTCCAAGTTCTCCCAATCGATTTCCTTGTGGTTGAAGTCACCCATGATTAGTAGCTTCGCCCTGCTCGCATGAGCCCTTCTGGCCACTTCAGCCAGTGTGTCAGCCATCGCTCTATTACTCTCATCATACTCTTGACTTGGCCTCCTGCTGTTCTGTGGTGGGTTATACATCATTGCAATTACCACCTTTGGACCTCCAGACTGAAGCGTTCCAACTATGTAATCTCTTGCTTCTCCTCTGTCTCCTCTCTCCAGCTCATCAAAATCCCATTGGTTTTTAATCAGCAGTGCCACTCCTCCACCCCCTCTGTTCCCTCTGTCTTTCCGCGGATCTGATATCCTGTTGGAAAGATGGCATCTGTTATTATACCTGTGAGCTTGGTTTCTGTGAGAGCTATGATGTCATCCGGTGATGCCTCTTCGACTCTTTCGTGCCCTCCTCCAACTTATTTGTTATTCCGTCAGCGTTGGTGTACCATACCCAGTTTCCTCTCCAACACTGTGTTTTGGGGGGCTTTTGGGGGGGACCTGGGAGTGATTTGGGGTTTTATAAGGGGGTGTTGGGTGGGGGGTTGTGGTTTGTGTTGGGAAAAGCGTGATTGGTTGTGGGGTTCAGGGGTGGTTCTGTGTGTGCTTGCTCTTGTTTTTCCCCGATCTAATTGTCCTTTGATTCTGTCCCTTTTCTTCCCCCTAGCTCCTTTCGCTTTTGTGTCCAATTCCCCAGCCGGGCGTTCTGTTTTTGTAACATCGTGTCTCTATCCACCTTGTCGATTCCTCTCAGTGTTTTATATGTCGTTATCATGTCCTAGGACTGACCCCTGTGGGAAACCCCCCCTCGTCACCGGCGCCCACTTTTGACACCTCGCCACGGACCATGACTCTTTCTGTCTTCCTGACAGGTATTCCCCTTTTCCATTGTAGTGCCTTCCCCGTTATCTCGCCCTGGGCCTCCAGCTTCTGCACTAATTCTTTGGGGGCTGTGTCAAACGCCTTCTTACAGTCGAAGAATATGAACACCCACCCCCCTCTCTCTTGTCTTACTGCTGTCAAAACCCTTCATAGAACTCCAGTAGGTTTTTTTGACACAGGATTTCCGTCCCTGAAAAGTGTTGGGGTCGTTGATAAGCTCATTCCTTTCTTTTTTTTGCCCAAAAACTCTTCTCCCGGGTAACTTTTTCCCCTGACCTTGCATACTATACATGTCAGTGACACTTTTGTGTGTGTGTGTGTGTGTGTGTGTGTACTCACCCCCAATTTACCCCACAATTTTGGTTGCGGGGTCGAGACTCGGGTCCTGGCCCCTCCTCTTCGCTGTCCGGGTACTATGTCTCTTCCCCCGTTTCCCTGGCTTTATCATACCTCGTCTTAAAAATATGTATGGTTCCTGCCTCCACTATATCTTTTTTTAGTTCCACTTCCTGACTACTCTGTGGCTGAAGAAATGATTCCCAACTTCCCTTTTGACTCATCTAAGGGCTTCAGCTTCCAGTTGTGTCCCCTTGTTTTTGTGTTTTCCCCCCTGGAACATCCTGTCACTGTCTACCTTGTCGATTCCCCCCCGTATTTTGTATGGGGTTATCATGCTCCTCTGACCCCTTTTTTCCTCCAGTTTTGGTTTGTCCTATTTCCCTCAACCTTTCTTCTAGGGGCAGACCCCCGAGTTGTGGAACTAACCCCCCGCAAACCTTTGCACTTTCTCTAGTTTCTTTACGTGCTTGACCAGGGTGGGTTCCAGACTGGTGCTGCATATTCTAGTATGGGGGCCCACGTAACGGTTGCAGTGTCTTTAACGATTCCTTGTTAAGGTAACAGAACGCTAATCTTAGGTTTGCCAGTTTGCCCATATGCTGCCGCAAAATTATCTGGTTTGATGCCTCCGGGGACGTGCTTGGCGTTATACTCACCCCAAGGGCTTTCTCCCTTTTCCGAGGTTTGTAGCCCCTTTTCCCGCCTAGCCTGTACTCTGTCAAGGTCTTTTTTTTGCCCTTTCCCAT
>WNWK01031183.1:0-22896 GCA_009830355.1 Cherax destructor
GACAATTACTCTGCTTTGAGGAAGTTGTGGCCTGACTGTGGCAAGCAGAGACTTGGAGGAAGTTGTGGCCTGACTGTGGCAAGCAGAGACTTGGAGGAAGTTGTGGCCTGACACTGTGGCAAGCAGAGACTTGGAGGAAGTTGTGGCCTGACACTGTGGCAAGCACAGACTTGGAGAAAGTTGTGGCCTGACTGTGGCAAGCACAGACTTGGAGAAAGTTGTGGCCTGACTTTGGCAAGCAGAGACTTTGAGAAAGAGCCAGTGGTTCAGAAAATTATCTTCACAGGTGGGCATATAGGAGTTAGAGGTGATCCAGGAGGATGTAAAAAAGTTGATAAATGTCCACAGCAGGAAACTCAAAATAGAAGAGCTCCAAGATGATCTCAAGGAGCAGGAAAAGGAACTGGCAATTTTTTTTTTTTTTTTTTTTTTTGCCGAATGATGAGGAGGAGGTTCACTGTGCCAAAATTCCAACTGATAAACTTGAAGAGTTTGTTTTTTAATGGTCAAAAACTCAGAGCATAGTGGAAAAATGGCACCCTGACATTGCTCTGGTGAGCCACAACATCGATTCCTTCAGTGATAATGTGGTTGAACACTTAAGGAAGATTATGAAGGGTAGGCAGTCACAGACCCCATTATATAGATTCCTTTTAAAACAGGTGGTGGAATTACTGGATGTTTTTATGAAAGGTGATTCGTCCTCCACACAGTAGACTCCTTCCTCTGTAACTTCCACCTGTGTCAGTCAACTCAAGTCAATAAAGGTAAAGTTCTAGTTTCCCTGTTCATTTATTTTATTAACATGCATGATAATAATTGGATAAGTGTTTTTATAGCATAAAAATTGATTACAGTATATTGTGTTTTTTTGGGGTGGGGGGATAACTTTTCGTGGCCCAAAACCAATTAATTGCATTTACATATATTTTAATGGGAAATACAGTTTCAGATTTCGAACGTTTCGCAGTACGAACATCACCTAGGAACCAGTTAAGTTCAAACACCGGAGTTCCACTATACTTGTGCACAAAATGATACACTGTCCACAAAAAGACCACAATTCTTAGTTTAAAGAAAAGAAACTAAATCATTTGTTACACTGATCGAAAGATGGCGACAAGTGATAGGAGACCACAATGAGTTCTGTTAGGGATTTGAGTATTAAATTGCCTTAATATAAACATATTAATAGACTCTAAGTACTTTCTCTTTGATTGTGGAAGAATAAAAGCAATGTAAACAATGTGGGTGGGTGCTTACTGACAATATATGTCATGGCAACCTGGCGTAGGAGAATCTGAACAAATGATCTCATAAGATCATGATTACTTCTCTTCACAAAGTAATCCTCTGACTTAAACATGACACAAATAGGCAGAATATCACTTAGACAGGAATTTTTGCAATTTTACCAACGAATTATACAATGAAGGCAGACATTTGAATTAACAAATAAGACGCCTGAGGTACTTAGGGCAAACTGGCTTGCTTGAAAATGGCATCTTGATCTGGGGTTGGTTACATATCTTCTCAATGCAGGAACACTAAAAAGGCAGGAATTTATCTTAGCAATCAATTAGCAAACACTTCACACAGCAGACGAACGTTTGCACGAGGAGAGATAGAGCAGGATGGAAGGCAGCTGGCTGCTGTAAGAGGCATAGCAGGAACAAGAAGACCGGCTGGCAAATGGCATCTCTCCACACACAAAACACCTCAAGAAATACTACTGTCAAAATCCAGAATTTACTAAGGTTATGATATTCCCGCGCTTCAGAACTTTGCATTTATCTGACACTTTTCTTACCCGAATTGAGTTTGTCTAAATCCTCTTGAAGTTCCATGACATATACGCCTGAATCAATTATCCTACTTATCTTCGTGTCATCAGCGAATTTGCTCATATCACTATTAATTCTTTCGTCAAGGTCATTGATATAAATTATAAACAACGATGGGCCTAAAACTGATCCTTGTGGAACGCCACTTGTTACAGATCCCCACTCAGATTTTACCTCATTTATGCACACTCTCTGCTTCCTGTTGGTGAGCCATGACTCGATCCAGACAGCACTTTTTCCCCAGTGTCATGAGCTGCCACTTTCTTTAACAGTCTCTGGTGCGGTACTCTATCAAAAGCCTTACTAAAATTCAAATAAACAATATGGAATTCTTTATCATGATCAACAGCCTCAAAAGCTTTACTGAAGAAGGTTAATAAATTAGTTAGGCCAGAACGCCCCCTCGTGAATCCATGCTGAGTATCACTAATCAAATTATGCTTATCATGATGGCTTCTTATAATATGAGTTATAATTGACTATTGTAATTTGCCTTCAATTGAGACCAGGCTTATTGGGCGGTAATTTGACTGTAACGACTTGTTCCTTGATTTAAAAATAGGAATTACATTGGCCATCTTCCACATATCAGACACTACACTTGCTTGAAGAGATGTATTAAAAATGTTAGTTAATGGTTCACAAAGTTCCCTTTTGCTCTCTTTAAGAACCCTTGAAAAAAGTTCACCAGGGCCCGGGGATTGATTTTGCTTCAGTCGGTCTACCTGTTTGATTACCATATCCCTATTGACTGTGGTATTACATAATTTATCTTCTTGAGGCTCACTATAAATATTAATTATTGGGATATTGTTAGTGAAAACCGAGAGAAAATAATTTAAAAAAAATATAGCACATTTCATTCTCCTTGTCAGTAAGATGCCCAGAGTTATTTTTAATGGGACCTATCTTATCTCTAAACCTGGAAAAAGCCTTTCGGGTTAGTTTTCGAACCCCTAGCAACTTTAATTTCAAAGTCCTGTTTAGCTTTTTTTATCTCCTTTTTAATCTCCCTCTTAACGTGAATATATTGAATCATAAGATGACCCTTACCTCTTTTGATGCCCTAAATAATGTTGGAATCTGTTATTTATCCATTTCGGGTCATTTCTATTCAATATTATTTCCTTAAACAGAATAAATTTTCTTTGGGCATCTTGTATAGTGTTTATAAAGCTGTCATATAGATATAGCTCTGTTCGTTACCACGATGATAGGTGTTCTCTAAGCTCATTGTAATCTGGTAAGCGAAAATCTGATACCATTACTGAGTTGTTCCTACTGTGAGGGAAAAGTAGTTGTAAATAAGGTAACGGTTGTTCAGTCAGCCGGGAGCATTATTAACGAGTTACAGCCAGCAATTCCATCTAGCGGGCTGGAGCTAAACTCTTGTTCCCGGTTGTCTGAGGGTTTTTACTTTCTACTCCTGGTAGTATGACTCTTACCTGGTGTCGGTTGGGAAGTGGAAAGTCACTTCACCTTCACTCTTCTCCGAATCAGGTAAGGCAATCTACCAGGAGTATTTCTTTGTTTGATTTATGTTTTCTTTGGTTACCAGTAGTGACTTGGTCATCTTGAAACACCTTTTCTATCTTAAATGTTTTAAGACTTATGGTAACCAGAATATTTTCTTTATTATCAGCTCTGCCGCTGGACTGGTTCTCCAGGACAGACGCATGACTTGCGAGCAAGATTTTCCCTGGACTTAACGGGAATTCCACAACAACTCCTCTCTAGTTTCTAACTTGTGTGCGTTAGAGGGTGTTGCAGAAGATCTCGTCTACCTTTGGATACCTACAGTGTGGTATTTCAACCTCGTGGTCCCAGGAGATTCACCATCTACTCCGAAGACATACCACCTACAGAGACAACCATCATCTATTCTCCCCCTCTCCGGTTATTACCTCCAGTCTCACCAACAGACCTGAACCACAACGGATATATTTCTTTTTTATTTCTATTTAATTTTATATTAAAATCCAGAAAAAACCATCTTATTATAAATATCCTTCGGTTTACTATTATTTATTAATTTTTCCATCAATATTTTGTTCAGGGGAAGGCATTGCCCTGACAATGGCGACCTTGCCAGGATACTGGACTCTGGATACTTCTGATGGTTCAACTGGTCGTGAGTATTACATTTAAGGTTGAAAAGGGTGAGTTCGTTAAGGTGTCAAGTCATTACTGTTGTCTTTGACTTACAGTTGTTTGGTTCTTGGGTTGGGTTTAGAAGTTTACTCATTATTGTTGGACCTGAGGAACTTCCATAATAACCCCTCCTGGGTGAACCGTGTTCATTTATCTTAGTGAAGGCTTTTGAGCCCACTAGATTTGCTTCCAAGTGAAAATATTATTTCATTTTCTTCTTTGGGAAGGTTTAGAAAGTGTGCGGACGAGGTCCCTCTTTTGAAACAGTCGTTTCAATTGTTAATTTAAGATCAACTTGTGTGGTTTGTATTATATTTTCTTACTATGGATTCGTTAGATTTCTGGTTAAGGGCTGGAAAAGACATGGGATTTACAGGCCAGTCTCTTGATAGTTATATTACTGCTAAAATGGCTATAGAAGAGAAAAAGGAACAGGAAAGACTAGCTCTAGCTAAACAGGAGAAACAGGAAAGACTAGCTCTAGCTAAACAGGAGAAACAGGAAAGACTAGCTCTGAGCTAAACAGGAGGAACAGGAAAGATAGCTCGAGAAGAGAAAGACTAGCTATAGAAGAGAAAAAGGAACAGGAAAGACTAGCTCGAGAGAGAAAAAGGAACAGGAAAGAATAGCACGAGAAAATGAAAGGATTGCTCGTGAGGACAAACGAGAACAGGAAAGGGTTGCTAGGAAGACAAGAGTTCAGGCAAGGAAGTAGCCTTCAGGATGAAGGAGATTGAAGAAAAGTCAAAGCAGAGGGAGTTAGAACAGTTAAGGCTGGAATTGGAAGCCAAGAAGGTAGAGCTATCTAAGCATAAAATAGATGAAGGGTACTAGAATACCCTACCCACGAATCTAATATTAGGATGCCTCAAATTCCACCTTTCACAGAGCAGGATGACATCGCGGCATATATCACCAGATTCGAGAACACTGCCACACTCTGTGAGTGGCCCTCAGATTCTTGGGCTACAAGGCTTGGATTACTTCTATCAGGTACAGCTTTAAACGTATATTCCACCTTACCAGCTGACGTAATCACTGATTATCCTCTACTTAAAGCTATCTTACACGCTTTCAAGAAGACCACCCACCATTACAGGTCTGAGTTTCGGCACACTAAAATATCCCCCAATCAGAATTATATGCAGTATCTGACAACACTTTTCAGATTGTTTGATTGTTGGATTGATAGTGCCGAAGTTGATCATGACTTTGATTCATTACGCGACCTGATGGTAAGAGACCAATTTCTCTCTTCTGTTAACTCTGACTTGCGGATCTTTATTAAGGAACGTGACGTTCACACAGCTTCTGAAATGGCACACGTTGCAGATATATATGCCTGCGCTCATAATAACTACCCTAAGGAGCGTAGTAGATATACATCTGTTGAGCCTAAACAATCTGAGTTATCCAAACCCTTTTCCTCTGAGAAATTTCCAGTAAAATGTTATAACTGTAACGAATTGGGACACAGACGTCCAGACTGTCCCAAGAAAAAAAGTGAGAATATTGGAACATGTTTCACCGAAGCTAATATTAAAGCACCTTTTAGTGAAGGTACTGTTAATGGCATGAAGGTATCCACCATTCTTAGAGATACTGGGTGTTCTTGCATTGTTATTTCGAGTAAACTCTTTCCTAACTTAGATTCAACCCGGTATAAAAGTACTAAATTAACTGACTACTTAGGAAGAAGTGATGAGTTTCCTACTCTCAGATGTTTCATTAACTGCAAATGGTTTACTGGTTGGGTAAAAGCAGTGGTGGCCCCAATAACTTCTTGTTCTGTTTTGGTTGGGAACATAGAAGGGGCGACCTTCCCATCTGAATTAGACTGTGTAAGGTTTTCAAATGATTCCGGAAAAGATAAACATTATACTTCTGTTTCTTCCCTAGAATCTCCAGAAGTGATTAATCAGGATAACTCAAATCAGTTCAGATACTCGTGAAGCTCCTGGAAAAACCTTAGAGAAGCAGTCATCAAAACCAAACTGCACTGAAACTGAGGAAATACCACAGGTGACTGAATCTTCCACACAACTGGACTTGGTTAACGTCCTTACCAGAGCTCAATCTAAGGTAAAACCAAACCATCCTTTAGTACTTTCCAAAGGAAAACCTATTGAGCTGTCCCACCTAGATTTGAAAGGTCTCCAGAAGACTTGTCCTTCCCTAGAGAAAACTCGAATGCTAGCATTAAATGGCAACATATTTAAAAGAAATAACCTTACTTACAAATTTGAGTTCAAGGGTAATCTTTTATACAGGACTATTAATAACCTCTGACAATCCCAACTATGTTGGAAGAAGTCTATTGGTCATTCCCAGGGATTGTCGTAAGACTATTATAAGAAGTACGCATGAAGAAACAGTCTCAGGCCATATTACACGTCGGAGGACCTTAGACACGATCAGAGAATTGTACTACTGGCCGGGGATGTCTTCCGACATTTATAAATTCTGTAAAGCCTGTCCAGCTTGTCTACCTTACTTTCAAAAAGGTGGAACTAAAAGTCTCAATTTCCAAACAAGCCACTGAAATATTTGATGGCACATATACTCCTCAGTGGAGAAGGAATGTTATGCCACAATATCATACAAATCTTAAGCTTGGTATCTCGTGCTCTCGTACCCACTTTGCAGATTGGCGGAGCCGAGGTCACATACCTAATACTTTTCCCTCTGGTGTTAACTTATTGCCTCCGACCATAAGTTTTGGAAGGGGGGTATTGTGAGGGAAAAGTAGTTGTAAATAAGGTAACGGTTGTTCAGTCAGCCGGGAGCATTATTAACGAGTTACAGCCAGCAATTCCATCTAGCGGGCTGGAGCTAAACTCTTGTTCCCGGTTGTCTGAGGGTTTTTACTTTCTACTCCTGGTAGTATGACTCTTACCTGGTGTCGGTTGGGAAGTGGAAAGTCACTTCACCTTCACTCTTCTCCGAATCAGGTAAGGCGCTCTACCAGGAGTATTTCTTTGTTTGATTATTATGTTTTCTTTGGTTACCAGTAGTGACTTGGTCATCTTGAAACACCTTTTCTATCTTAAATGTTTTAAGACTTATGGTAACCAGAATATTTTCTTTATTATCAGCTCTGCCGCTGGACTGGTTCTCCAGGACAGACGCATGACTTACGAGCAAGATTTTCCCTGGACTTAACGGGAATTCCACAACAACTCCTCTCTAGTTTCTAACTTGTGTGCGTTAGAGGGTGTTGCAGAAGATCTCATCTACCTTTGGATACCTACAGTGTGGTATTTCAACCTCGTGGTCCCAGGAGATTCACCATCTACTCCGAAGACATACCACCTACAGAGAGACAACCATCATCTATTCTCCCCCTCTCCGGTTATTACCTCCTGTCTCACCAACAGACCTGAACCACAACGGATATATTTCTTTTTTATTTCTATTTAATTTTATATTAAAATCCAGAAAAAACCATCTTATTATAAATATCCTTCGGTTTACTATTAATTTTTCCATCAATATTTTGTTCAGGGGAAGGCATTGCCCTGACACTACTATCATACTTCCATTCAATACTAAAGGTAATTGATTTGTGGATGCTTGCGCCGAGTTCCTCTGTAATTTCTAAATTATTGACAAGGGTTTCCTTGTTTGCCAGAACCAAGTCAAGTAGGTTATTTCCCTTTGTAAGTTCTGTAAAAAACTGTTTTAAAAAACAATCCTGAACAACCTCTAAAAAGTCGTAAGAGAGACTAAATTCCAAGTCAAGGAATTCCAATCAATCTGACTAAAGTTAAAGTCCTCTAAAATTACTACGTTATCGTGCCTAGTGGCCCTAAGAGTTTCGTCCCAAAGTATTCTCCCTTGATCCCTATCCACGTTTGGGGGACGGTGTATCACGCCTAAAATCTATTTTTTATGCCCCTCTGAAAATTCTACTCAGACTTATTCTGTATTTGTTATTTCAGACTTTATACCTCTTTTTTCTGCAACAGTTCTGCCACGTTGTCCAAGAATTCATTATTACAGCTTTTCACTCAAAATACAATTGAAATAATTAACAGTTACTTCAAGAATTGTTGTTGAAATTAAAAAAAAAAAAACTTATTCTGCGTTGGCTGTTTGTTCAGTTACTAGTTCCTCCACTGGGACTGCACCGCCAGAGAGCGACTACTTAACCCAGCTCTTGGGCTCACTTGTGAGTGTCACTGGTCGTCTGCAGGACATATACATGTACATTGGGATCAGTGGACTTACTCGAGCATCAGTAGCTGTGTGTCTTGTACCTGAAGGAGATTATGTCATTGTTGAACAATAACTCATTCAGAATCAAGAGTTTGTTTGCAGAACCATCTTTGAATGTCGTGCGAGATGGAAGAAAAACAGTTTAACTTCAGATGCCACTTGAACCAGCTTCAGTGTTAATACAAACACCAGCGTGGTGAGTGCTGATCATTACCCGTATCCTGTTTGGGTTGAGGATGAGATTCCACCTGACCAGTGAGTCGGCGTTGTTGACTGTCGGGTTATAAATCCTAATTGGGCATTTAGTAAAAGATTGATGTGTATCTCCTAAAGTATCCATGAACCCGCAGTGCCATATCTCTCCTGAATGCCGAATTTAAAGTTGTCGTTAAGTAAATGTGCAAAGGCACAGGCAAACACGTAAGGTAGTGCATGACATACACTACAACACCGTTCAGGTTGCTATGTGGCATGACAGTAGACACCCCAAGTTTGAAACCAGAGGCAATACTACTAGAAAGCTAGTGCAGAAACAATCTTAATTATAAACAATACTTCTCTTTGGGTAGAGTTTTGTGTGTACGTGCAAGGAGTAATATGACAGGACATTACATACAATAAAGTGAGAGGTGAGGTGATGAACATGTCACTTGTCATCTCTGGCTGTGATGTGAGTGAATTCTATTCTGTAGCATTTAATGTCTGTATAATAATAATGTTTTTATTATTAGCAATAATAATAATAATATAATAATAATATTAATATATATATTAATATAATAATTAATAATAATTAATATAATAATAATAATATAATAATAATATTAATAATAATAATAATATATAATAATAATAATAATAATAATAATAATAATAATATAATAAATAATAATAATAATAATATAATATAATAATATAATAATAATAATAATAATAATAATAATAATAATATATTATTAATATAATATTAATTATAATATTAATTATTATTATTATTATATATTATATATTATTATTATTATTATTATTATTATTATATATTAATTATTATTATATTATTATTATTATTATTATTATTATTATTATTATTATTATATATTATTATTATATTATTATTATTATTAAATTTATTATTATTATTATTATTATTATATTATTATTATTATTATTATTATTATTATTATTATTATTATATTATTATTATTATTATTATTATTATTATTATTATTATTATTATTATTATTATTATTATTATTATTATTATTATTATTATTATTATTATTATTATTATTATTATTATTATTATTATTATTATTATTATTATTATTATTATTATTATTATTAATTATTATATTATTATAATTATTATAATTATTATAATTATATAATTATTATAATTATTATAATTATTATAATTATTATAATTATTATAATTATTATAATTATTATAATTATTATAATTATTATAATTATTATAATTATAATTTATTTCAGTATTTCAGAACATAAAACAAACAATCATATGAACACCATCTGATATTCCATAATGATGAGTTGTGTTCGGGCCATCAGGTGTGAGTGTTTGTTTTCATCAGGAACACAAACAATTTTCTTACTGTGAGCTTTTCACAAATACTTATGTTAGAGAATTTTGTTGTACTTACTTGTTTGTGGTTGCAGGGGTTGATTTACAGCTCCTGGTCCCGCCTTTTCGCTGGTCGATACTAGGTCCATTCTCCCTGCTCAATGAGTTTCATCGTACCTCTTAAAACTATGTATGGATCTTGGCTCCACTACATCACTCTTCAGATTGTTCCACTTCTTGACAACTTTCTGACTGAAGAAATACTGCCTAAGATCCCTGTGACTCACCTGAGGTTTCAACGTCCAGTCGTCACCCCTCGTTGCTGTGTCTCATCTCTGAAACATCCTGTCCCTATCCACCTTGTCAGTTCCTCTCAGTATTTTATATGTGGGTATCATGTCATCCCTATCTCTCCTGTGGACCAGTAAGCCAGCGGAAGGCCTCGGTCAGATGACCAAAAGCTCCAACTGCGGGTCATCATCTGACTAAGACCCGCGTCAGGAAACACTTGACCTGTTTCCTGACGAACCTTACCTAACCTGTCCTCCAGTGTCGTCAGGTCGATTTACTTTAACCTCTCCTCGTAGTGCATACCCCTTAGCTCCGGGACTAGTCTTGATTCAAACCTTTGCATTTTCTCTAGTTTCTTGACGTGCTTGGCCAGGTGTGGTTTCCATACTGGTGCTGCATACTCCAATATGGGCCTGACCTACACGGTGTACAGAGTCTTGAACTATTTCTTGAAAAGGTGTCCAAACTCTATTTTTAGGTTTGCCAGGTTCCCCTATGCTGCAGTAGTTATTGAAAATGTTTTTCGGTACTATACTCACCCCAGGATCCTTTTCTATGAGTGAAGTTTACAGTCTTTGGGCTCTTAGCTCATCACGCTCGTCACGTGCCATCACTCATTGTTTCCAACCTGTCAGGTATTCTCTGATCCATTGCAGTGTCTCTCATGTTATTCCTGCCTGCTCCTTTAGCTTTTGCAGTAATCTATTGTGCGGAACTGTGTGAAAAGCCTTCTTACAGTCCAGAAAAATGCAGTCTACTCACCCCTCTTTCTCCTGCCTCACTTCTGTCAGCTTGCCGTAAAACTCCAGTAGGTTTGTGACACAGGATTTTCCTCCATGAAACCGTGCTGGTTATCGTATATCAGCTCATTCCTTTCTAGGTGCACCACCAGTCTTCTCCTGATAAGCTTCTCCATGACTTTGCATACATGTCAGTGACACTGGTCGGTAATTTAATAATACATGTCTGTCTCCTTTCTTAAAGACTCTCTTCCACACATCAGGTAGATGCCCTGTTTCCAAAGACTTGTTGAACATTGTTGTTAGAGACACACCACGCCTCTGCTCCCTCTCTCAGGACTCACGGAGAGATGTTGTCTGGTCCCACCGCTTTTGAGGTATCTAGTTAACATACCTGCCTGTTTACTTCCTCCTCGGTTGTGTGTACAGCGTCCAGCACTTGTTGGTGTACCCTGCCATTACGGTTTACTGAAGTCTAGTCAGTCTCCACTGAAAATACTTCTTTAAATCTCACATACTTCTTTGTCGTTGTTATCTCTCCTCTTTCCTTCCTCATACTGATTATCTGGTCCTTCACTGTTGTTTTCCTCCTGATGTGCTGTACAACAGCATTGGGTCCGATTTGGCTTTCGATGCATTTTCATTTCTGGCTCTTCAGCTAATCTCTTTATTTTCCATTCTCTAGAGCAATTAGTTTTGGTCTCTCTACACCTCTGAGTGAACAAGGTCTCGTTCCGGTCTTGCCATTGATTCTGTTGCCCTTAAGGTACAAACCTCTCCTCCACCTCTTTGCATTTAGTGGTAAATATTCCATTATTTCATTCACCGTTTTTCCTACCAGTTCTCTCTCCCACTGTACCTCATGCAGGAAATTCCTAATACCTATGTAGTCCCCTCTTCTTAGTTTAGCTTCTCCCATCGTATTCGTGTTCCTTCTCTCTCTACTTTTAGCTCCACAATGTATTCTATGCTCGAGACCACGTGATCACTAGCTCCGAGGGGCCTTTCATATGTGATGACCCCAATCTCTGAACTACTCAAGGTGAATTTGAGTTCCAGCATTGTTGGCTCATCCTCTACTCTCTCTCTCTCTCTCTCTCTCTCTCTCTCTCTCTCTCTCTCTCTCTCTCTCTCTCTCTCTCTCTCTCTCTCTCTCTCTGGTACTGTCTCTATATCATCTTGTTACCACCTATATCATCTTGGCCCTCCACGTTTCAGGTCCCACTTGTGGCTCTAGGTTTTCCCAGTCAATCTCCTTGTGACTGAAATCTACCAAAACTAGTAACTTTGCCCTGCCCATTTGAGCTTTTTTGCCAAC
Source organism: Cherax destructor (assembly GCA_009830355.1). Classification (NCBI taxonomy): domain Eukaryota; kingdom Metazoa; phylum Arthropoda; class Malacostraca; order Decapoda; family Parastacidae; genus Cherax; species Cherax destructor. Next base: position 12,148 of record WNWK01031183.1, read on the forward strand.
CTCAGCTAGAGTATCAACCATTGCTCTGTTTTTCTCGTCGTGCTCTTTTCTTGGCCTCCTGCTATTCAGTGGCAGGTTGTACATCATTGCAATCACCACCTTGGGATCCCAAGTCTGAAGTGTTCCTACTATGTAGTCCCTTGCTTCTCTTTTGTCCCCTTCTTCCAACTTCTCAAAACATCACTGTTTTTTTATGAGCAATGCAACTCTTTTTTGCCTCTGTTCTCTCTATCTTTCCTCATGATCTGATATCCGGCTGTAAAGATTGCATCTGTTATCATTCCCATAAGTTTGATTTCCATGCGTTCTATGATGTGTGGGAATGCCTCTATGATTCCTTCGTGCCACTCCTCACACGTATTCGTTATTCTGCCTGCATTGGTTTACCATACCTTCAGCTTCTTTTCCACGATTGCATTCGAGGGGGAGGAGGATGTGGGGGCTGGATGAGTGGGAGACCTGGCATGACATTATGGAGGGCTGCTAGGGTTGTGGTGGGGCTTCTATGAGTGCAGAGTTTGATTTGATTTGGGTTAATTCTATTGGTTGCAGTATTCTGTGGGTGGATGTGTTTGCTGGTCCTCCTGACTCTGGGTGTTCCTGCCTGTCTCCAGCCTTGTCTATTTTTCTTGCTCTTGCATCTTTGCATCCTGTCAGTTTCTTCCATTCTGTATGCCTTCTGTCCTGGTCAAGGAACAACGACAGAAGGTGTCGTGGTGTGAAACAGGATTCTGCAGTGGATACTACCGTTTCTTTCCTGAAAACCAATTTGATTGGTAGATTTTTTCCCTTGAGTATCTCCCGATTCTCAGAAAATTTATCAAGTCAGTCATGTCCTCTTCTCTTCTGTTTGTTTGAGGATATTTTCAATATATTTTTTCTCTCCCTATTTTCTTTATTCATATATCCTCCTTTCGGCCTCCTGAAGTCCATGGAAAAAAAGCTTACCGCTCTCTCTCTTTCCTCTTCCCATTGCTTTTCCCTCCGCATCTCTGGGTTCTATTGAAGGATCACCATCGCTGCTTCTCTTATCATTTCCTGGTTCTCTCAGTGGCCTGACGTTGCCTCTGCAGGGGACATATTACAATCCCTACCAACAATTCCCTCACTTACCATTGTCCCTGTACCCAACAATATGCTACTTTCATCGATATTTCTTCTATATAGTTTTCATCCCCTTCCTTTACTTCAGTCTCTTCATTGGATACTGGTGTAATGGCTCCTGATTCCAAGCCCCTTCAGTTCGTTGTCTCTATATCCCGCTTCAGCATTCTGAGTAGGTCTTCTGGGCTCTGTAACCTGGTCTCTGCAGCTTCGTCTTGCAGCTCTCATTTCTTGCCCTGCATCCATATTCTCCTACATTTTATTGGTAAGCTCTTCTAGCTTCCTTTTCCACTATTGTTCCATCCTTCTCTTGAGCTCTTCAACCAATGATATTTTACCAATATATTATCTGTCACACACCCCACAAGGGGTCGTGGACACACTTTCTCCTGTGCTATGACAATGGTTGGCAGTCAAACGTCTAAAATAATACACCATACACGTTGGTAGCCCTGTACAGTGTATACATGCATGGTGGGAACAGTGCGGACATACCTAGTAGTGACTGTATACAGTATAGACATTTCAAAACAGTTAGAGTATAGAGATACAAAACACTTACACTGTAGACATACATGACCTTAACAGTGTGGATATACCTAGTGATGACCGTGTACAGTGTAGACATACAAAACAGTAACGGTGTGGATATATATGATTGTACAGTACAGACATACCTTGTAGTGACCGTTTAAAGTGTAGACAGAGTATAGTGACATCATGACATACACAGTAGTGGTGGTGACAGTGTAGAAATACATGATGTTGACATTGTGGACATGCATGGTAATGACAGTGTGAACATACATGATAATGACGGTCTAAACATACAGGGTAGTGACAAAGTGGAAATACATAGATTATTAACATGCTGTATGAACATGCATGGTAGTGACTGTGTGGACATTCACGGTAGTGTCAGTGTGGAAATACATAGTATTAACTACTTATACATGTTTGCCAGACAGTTAACACACAGTGTGTTGACATTTTGGGAATACACGGTGGTGACAGTGTACAGTGTGAACATACTTAACAGTGGCAGAGTACAGTGTGAACATACTTAACAGTGGCAGAGTACAGTGTGAACATACTTAACAGTGGCAGAGTACAGTGTGAAGAAACTTAACAGTTGCAGAGTACAGTGTGAGCATACTAACAGTGGCAGTGTACAATGTGAACTTACTTAACAGTGGCAGAGTACAGTGTGAACATACTTAACAGTGGCAGAGTACAGTGTGAACATACTTAACAGTGGCAGTGTACAGTGTGAACATACTTAACAGTGGCAGTGTACAGTGTGGAATTTCACGATGGAGAAAATTTAGTAAGGACATATATAAGGTGACAGTCAATGGGGTCATACATAATTCTTGTTGATAGGTTAAAGTCTTAATTAATATACATAACGATGATAATGTAAAGTGTGGATATATATGGTTGCAAACTGTGGTGGACATTCTTAGTAATGACATTTTGGACATGCATGGCAGTGTAAGCTGGATATAGATGGAAGTGACAGTGTGGACATTAATAATGGTGACTGTGTAAACATGAATGGTAGTGGCAGTGAACAGGGTGGAAATATATAGATGTGGTAATGTAGTGGTGACAGTGTACAGTGTGGTTAAACATAGTGATGGCAGTGTGCAGTGTAAATATACACGATGGTTACATATAAGGCTGAGACATTGTAACAGTATAGGCATACATGATGGTGACATTGTACAATGTGTACATTCTTAGAGGTTACAGTGAGTACATACATAGTAATAAGAGAGTAAACTGTGTGCATAAGTAATGGTGACAGTGCACATTATGGATTTACTTTGTCGTGACAAAGTACAGTGCTGACATATATGTAGTGACAGTGCTGACATATATGTAGTGACAGTGTTGACATATATGTAGTGACAGTGTTGACATATATGTAGTGACAGTGTTGACATACATGTAGTGACAGTCTTGACATATATGTAGTAACAGTCTTGACATATATGTAGTGCCAGTCTTGACATATATGTAGTGACAGTCTTGACATATATGTAGTGACAGTGTTGACATATATGTAGTGACAGTCTTGACATATATGTAGTGACAGTGTTGACATATATGTATTGACAGTGTTAACATATATGTAGTGACAGTGTTAGTGACAGTGTTAACATATATGTAGTGACAGTGTTGACATATATGTAGTGACAGTGTTGACATATATATAGTGAAAGTGTTGACATATATGTAGTGACAGTGTTGACGTATATGTAGTGACGGTGTTCGGTTTCGGGTATTTCAGGCTCACAGTGCACTATTTACGTCTAATTGTTCACTGTCACCACTAGCTATGCCAGCACATTATTTCCACACTGTACACTATCACCAGTATGTATGTCGACGCTAAATACTATCACCACCATATATATATATATATATATATATATATATATATATATATATATATATATATATATATATATATATATATATATATATTATATACTGAAACATTTACAAACTGTGAGGCAGTTGACCACGCACATTCTCATCCTCAAGAAACAACACAACGTACGTGTCACTATATCAATCGCCTTCGACCCTACAAACAGTATGAACCTAGCGAACTAGCCTTGTTTCATGCTGCGAGGACACATGTTGTTTGTAGGATCGATGGCGAATTTCATATGGTGACACGTACGTTGTGTTGTTTCTGAGGCGGACAATGTCGTGGGTCGAACCCTGGCCTGCTGAGTTTGGAAAATGTTTCAGTACCACTTGTTTCGTGGTTTCATTGATTTATATATATATATATATATATATATATATATATATATATATATATATATATATATATATAATGCAAAAAGATCACAGTAAACAGGTGATATCAAAATATGCAAGACAACCACTATGAAAAACAGAGGAATTCCAAGGAACTATCATTCCTTGATAATGTGAGCAGTCACGAAAGCGCTTGGAATTCCTCTATTTTTCCTAGTGGTTGTCTTGCAAAATTATATATATATATATATATATATATATATATATATATATAATTTTATATATATATATATGCAAAAAGATCAGAGTAAACAGGTGATATCAAAATATGCAAGACACCACTATGAAAAATAGAAGATTCAGTTGACTACTCACATTATAGTTCCTTGATAATGTGAGTAGTCACGAAAGCGCTTGGAATTCTTCTATTTTTTCATAGTGGTTGTCTTGCATATATATATATATATATATATATATATACAGTCTCATCACTATTTAGGTCTAATTGTTCACCACTAGGTATGCCAACACTGTATTTCCACACAGTACACTATCACCGCTATGTATGTCTACAGAGCACACTGTACACTCACCAGTATGTATGTCGACGCTATATACTGTCACCACCATGTATAGTGTACTGTGTGGAAATACAGTGTTGATAACATACAGTGTACAGTGTTGGCATACCTAGTGGTGACAGTGAAGAATTAGACGTAAATAGTGATGAGACTGTTTAGTGAACAGTGTGGGTAAACATGGTAGTGTAGTGACACTGTACATCCCGAACAGTGAACAGATGGATATAGATAGTGGTGACAGTGTTCAGTGTGGACATATAGTGTGATAGTGAACAGTGTGGATGTAAATGGTGGTGACAGTGCACAAAGTATGATGTGGACCAACATAGTGCTGTGTACAACAAGTACATACAATGTAGTGAACAATATGTAATTTCGTGAAGAAGTTTTTTTTTTCCAACAATGAAGACAAATATTTCTTACACTTTATTAACTTTTTCACTATTAGTCAAGAGAATTTTCAAGAACACTAATATGATCATACGCAAAACCTGAACATAAACATATGACAGTAATTAAATATAAAAGAAAGTGAGCATATAATTCCATGACTCACGAAATCGTAATGATACGATTGTAAACAAACCAAACCACGTGCGGGGATTGAACTCGTGGAGAAAGTGACTCACTCGCCACGAGTTCAGTCCCCACCCATGTTATGGTTTATATAAATCCATGCTTGGGGTTTCCCTATACATCGTGCGTACGATCTTACTCATTTCCGCAACAACTGACACAATGACGCAGTATGACGTCAGCAGACTGGCATTGCGTTCCGTTTTGTGTGTTAGTGCGAGCGTGGGTGTAGTGCTGCCTTGTGATAGTTGGGGCGGATCCGCCTCTTAATATCAACTTACCGAATTTATAGGTTCCTACTTTCTTGTCCGCCATCGTGTTTGTATATGAAGCTACTCACTGAATCCACCTTCATTACTTCATCATCCTTATTATTCCATTTCGTTACCACAGTAATCCCTGAACCTCTACAAAACCAAAATAAACTGTCACTATCTACTTTATTATTTCCTCTGAATATTTTGTATATCAATGATTTTGTCGCTACAAATTCACGTAGTCTCTTCTGTTTTGTGTTTCCTCTTAACTCAGGAACTATTATAGTAGTAAATATATTTTTTCAACTTTCAGTGTGGTTAATCAGGTGTGTTCTACACTGCAGCTGTTTACTCTGATATGAACCTGACGAATATATTTAATGTTGTCATGGGTAAGTGGTCAAGAAAAATATTTTATTTTTAGCTCAACCTCGTCTTATGAACATAGAGTGTGGCACTTACTATCTTCTCTGATGAACTACTTATTGAAGCACTTAACAATGGTACTAGCACTTTCTATCTACACTTGAGCACTATTTCATTGTTTTTTCACTCTACGAAAAAATTTCTGGTATATTTCAAGTTCCACTTCTCCCTCGGTTATAGTTAAATCTTCTTGTTCAGTTTGTTCGTGGTATTAACAAGTCTTCCTTAACAGTATATCGTTATATATCCTGGTGTTTATATTCACTTACATGTTCTCACTTGTAATTGCAGGAGATATGGTTTAGCCTCTGGTGCGACCTTTTTAAACTAACGCCTGGGAGGTTGACTGCATCTTAATTAACCTCGTGGGCTCCATTATAGTAATCATACCTCTATGGGTCATGCAACTATTTGACGACATTAACCACACAAACCCTCAAGGAATAATTCTTGACATCCATATGACTTTTCTGTTCACAATTTCCAACTACAGTGGACCCTCCCTTTTTGTGATTAATCCGTTCCAGAGAGTCTGACGAAATGTGAAATTCACGAAAACTGAAACCATTTTCCCTATAAGAAATAATGTAAATCCAATTAATCCGTTCCAGCCACCTAAAAGTATTAACAAAAAATATTTTCTTTAGATTAAATATAGATTTACATACATAAAAGAATGACAAATAAATATAAAGCAACGATAACTTGTATAAATGAACATTTAACGTGACACTTACCTTTATTGAAGATTCTTGTTGGTGTATGGAAGACAGGGAGGAGGGGAGAGGGAAGAGAGGTTATTGTTTGGAAGAGGAATCCCCTAAGGACTTTAGGTAACGAGTCCTTATCTGGGGTTTAGATGAATGGTTCAGAGAACCGACAAGTTATAAATTAGACACATATGCAACACTTGGGTATCTTTATTGAGGAAACGTTTCTCTGAACCATTCATCTACATCCTGTCTGACACAGCAACAACTTGGGATCTTGATACAAACGAATTCTTCAACACTTGTCCAACCTTTGGACGAAGACCTACTTCGACTAGTGGATGGTACCACTATGACAACGCCTCCTCCTGCTTCACCTCACCTGACTACATTATATAAGCCACCTCTGCGGACCTATGCTGTATTCCTACAAGATTGATGGACTGAACACATCGACTCCAGGCCGAGGGACTGATTACCTCAAACTCCTCCTCTCCTTACACCTTTCTGCTTTGTATTGGACTGATGAAGCCACTGTGTGGCGAAACGTTTCCTCAATAAAGATACCCAAGTGTTGCATATGTGTCTAATTTATCTGGGGTTACTTCCCTTCTTTGCGTTTTAATGGCACTAAGACCAGCTTGAGAGTCACTGGAACCCTGTCGCGCAAAAAATTGTTCCAGAGAGGTCTGTTTCTGGCGTCTCTTTAAGATTTGCCTAAAATGGGACAAGACATTGTCATTGAACATGTCGCAGACACGGCTTGCAACAGCTTTGTTAGGGGGATGTTCCTCCACAAACGTTTGCACCTCACTCCACTTTGCTCAAATGTCCTTAATCTTTGAAGAAGGCACCTTCTTTCCTCTCTATTCCTCCTCTGAAGCAATTTCCTCAGCTGTGGTCTGTTGCTGTTGCAGATGAAGCTCTTGCAGCTCTTCAATGGTTAGCACTTCACTGCACCAACTCTTCCACATCCTGGCCACTCACATACCACCCCATGGAATTCCCCAATGCCACAATACATTCCACAACAGGCGTAGGGTCGACAGGGTCAGCCCCTAACCCTTCAAAATCCTTCTCTTGGAAACATTCTGGCCACAATTTTCTCCAAGCAGAGTTCATCGTCCTGGAAGTCACTCCTATAAGGGTTATGTAATTGAAGACATTGAAGTGATCCGTCCAGAAGTCTCTTAGGGTCAATTCAGTGTCCGAGGTCACGTCAAAGCACCTTTGAAACATTGCTTTGGTGTAGAGTTTTTTGAAGTTTGAAATGATCTGCTGGTCCATGGGCTGGAGGAGAGGAGTGGTATTGGGGGCAAGAACTTCACTGTGATGAAACTAAACTCCTCCAACAATTAGTCTTCCAAGTCTGGAGGATGAGCAGGAGCATTGTCCATTAACAGGAGGCACTTGATTATCCAGGAGGTATTTCTTCACACTCGGGGAAAACACTTCATTGAACCAATCAAGAAAAATTCCCTCGTCACCCATGCCTTACTGTTAGCCTTCCATATCACACACAATTTACTTTTGACGACACTTTTTTTCTTGAACACTCTGGGATTTTCAATGTGATACACCAGTAAAGGCTTGACTTTTAAATCCCCACTAGCATTACCACAGTACAAGAGAGTTAGCCTGTCTTTCATAGGCAGTGCCTTTTTCTCCTGCGTGATGTAAGTCCTCTTTGGTATTTTCTTCCAAAAGAGGCCAGTTTCGTCTCAATTGAACACTTGTTGGGGAAAGAATCCTTCAGCCTCTACGTACTCCTTCAATTCATGCAAGAATTTTTCAGCCGCATGTTTGTTTGAACTTGCAGCCTCACCATGCCTTAACACTGTGTATGCCACTTCGCTTCTTGAATTTTTCGAACCAGCCTTTTCTGGCCTTAAATTCACTAACATCAGCACTCGTTCCAGGCATTTTCTTTACGAGATCGGCAGGCAACTGCCTTGCCTTTTCGCAAAAACAATTTCTCCACATCTTCCACTGTTTGTGATCTCTGTTTCGTTATCACATTTGCCCCTTTCGCAACATCAGCTTCCTTGATATTTTTTTTTGCCACGATGGAACGTTGAATGGGTCTTGCCGAGCATCTTGGCAAGGTCGGCCACACGTACGCTACTTTCATATTTTTCTACGATTTCTTTCTTTAATTCTATCGTGTTTCTCACCTTCTTTACCAAAGGGCTGGCACTAGGAGCTTTCTTTGTGCCCATGGTGGCTTATTTAGCAGTCACACACAATAAACAAGCTCAAAAATCAATGGATTATTACGAAATGTTACGTATCACCTCGCAGGGTTATGTTTACTCGACGAGAAACAACGATACACTGACTCAAAACGACGAAAACGGAGGCAAGTCACGAAAACAGAGCCAATATTTTGACGAAAAAAGGAGACGATAACTGAAAATCACGAAAACAGAGCCACACAAAAAGGGAGGGTACACTGTATATCTATAAGTATATGTCGTGCCCAATAGGTAAAACTTGTCAATTAGCAAGAGCTCAATTAAAATTAAGTTATTTCTAAAAAATTATCTTATACGTTTCAAGATATATTTTTTTCATTTATGTTATTGTAAAAAAATAATAATTTTTTACAAAAAGAAAATTTACCTAACTTTATTATAACAAGCGCAATTTAATTTAGCCTAATCCAACTAAATATATTTCAGATAAGTTTACAATAATTTCATAATAAAGAAACACAATGAAATATATATTTTTTTCTTAGGTTCAGAATGAATTTTGCGAAATTATTGCACACAAATTTTTGCTTGCATTATTCGGCAAGACGAGCATTGCTATTTAAGCAATAATCGCAAATTTTACCTGTTCGGCAAGACTATATATATTTTTTATTTATTTTTATTAACACATAGGCCGTTTCCCACCAAGGTAGGGTGGTCTGACAAAGAAAAACTTTCATCATCATTCACTCCATCACTCTCTTGCCAGAGGCGTGTTTACACTACAGCTACAAAACTGCAACATTAACACCCCTCCTTCAGAGTGCCGGCAATGTACTTCCCATCTCCAGGAATCAAGTCCGGCCTGCCAGTTTCCCTGAGACCCTTCATAAATGTTACCTTGCCTACACTCCAACAGCACGTCAAGTCCTAAAAACCATTTGTCTCCATTCGCTCCTATCTAACACGCTCACGCACACTTGCTGGACGTCCAAGCCCCTCGCACACAAAACCTCCTTTACCCTCTCCCTCCAACCTTTTCTAGGCCGACCCCTACCCCGCCTTTCCTCCACTACAGATTTATACACTCTCGAAGTCATTCTATTTTGTTCCAGCCTCTCTGTATGTCCAAACCATCTCACTAACCCCTCCTCAGCTCTCTGGATAATAGTTTTGGTAATCCCACACCTCCTAAACTCCAAACTACGGATTCTCTGCATTATATTCACACCACACATTGCCCTCAGACATGACATCTCCACTGCCTCCAGCCATCTCCTTGTTGCAATATTCACAACCCATGTCCCACACCCATACAAGAGTGTCTTATAAGAACATAAGAAAGAAGAAACACTGCACCAGGCCTACTGGCCCATGCGAGGCAGGTCCAAATCTCCCACCGGCTTAAGCCAATGCCCCGACCCAGCCAGGTCAGGTTACATTCACTTAAGGAAAGAGCACGGCATCTGACCTAGTAGCACAAACTAGTCAGGTCCAACTCACACCCACCCGCACCCACTCATATATTTATCTAGCCTATTTTTAAAACTACACAACGTTTTAGCCTCTATAACTGTACTCGGGAGTTTGTTCCACTCATCGACAACTCTATTACCAAACCAATGCTTTCCTATATCCTTCCTGAATCTGAATTTATCCAACTTAAAGCCATTGCTGCGAGTCCTGTCAATATTAGATATTTTTAGCACGCTATTTACATCCCCTTTATTTATTCCTGTTTTCCATTTATACACCTCAATCATATCCCCCTAATTCTACGCCTTTCTAGAGAGTGCAGATTCAGGGCCCTCAAAACTATTTGTTCCATTCGCTCTATCTAACATGCTACGCATAATTGTTGACGTCTAAGCTCTCGCATTAAACTCTTACCTTCTCCCTTCCAATCCTTTTAGGCTGACCCCTACCCTGCCTTTCCTCCACTAGCAGATTTATACACTCTCGAAGTCATTCTATTTTGTTCCAGCCTCTCTGTATGTCCAAACCATCTCACTAACCCTCCTCAGCTCTCTGATAATAGTTTTGGTAATCCCACACCTCCTAAACCTAAACTACGGATTCTCTGCATTATATTCACACCACACATTGCTCCTCAGACAGACAT
>WNWK01031184.1:0-22892 GCA_009830355.1 Cherax destructor
CTTACTGAATGACTTGACTGACTTACTGAATGACTTGACTGACTTACTAAATGACTGGACTGACTTACTGAATGACTTGACTGACTTACTGAAGCTTGACTGACTTACTGAATGACTTGAATGACTTACTGAATGACTGACTGACTTACTAAATGACTTGACTGACACTGAATGACTTGACTGACTTACTGAATGACTTGACTGACTTACTGAATGACTTGACTGACACTAAATGACTTGACTGACTTACTAAATGACTTGACTGACTTACTGAATGACTTGACTGACTTACTGAATGACTTGACTGACTTACTAAATACTGACTTACTAAATGACTTGACTGACTTACTGAATGACTTGACTGACTTACTGAATGACTGCTGACTGACTGACTGACTGACTGACTGGCTTGACTGACTTAAAGTTAGACACTCAGTTCTACCATCGACTTCAGTTCAAGAACTTCTACTATCCACCTCAGCCCAGTAGGGCCACAGCATAACTCCACTCTCCACAATCATTCACAACACCAACACCCACAATTTAAGGTAAATACTATTATTTCTATTACATTTGTAGTCTTAAGCAGTAAAAACAACATAATACATCACGATAATGAACTACAATTACATATTCACTTTTATTTTTGTAAGATCTGTTGGTCTAAAAAAACTTGTTTGGCTTTTGGGGACTCCCAGGAGCGTAACCCTTTTTTTCCCATTAGTTCTTTTAATTATTTAACACGAAATTATCTAACACGACTTTTCAGGAACGTAACTATCGTGCTAAATGACGTTCTACTGTATATTATAATAAACACAGGCAAAACACAAGCACAAATCCTCTTGATATCCCTTGTGTCCATCTCTCCCTATGCAAAATGTTATGCACAGGATGATAACAAATTCCACTCTAGACAGCATACTCCACCTATATTCAAAACTTTAAAACTACTCACCGTAAAAAATATTCATACCTATTCATGTGCCTTCTACATACATAAAACTCTACATGCTAATATCAACCCTCCGCTCAAAATTCTCCTCAACAACTTTAATAGGTCCCACGACCACGACACAAGACACAGATCACTATTTGACATACCCGAGTCCATACTAACCAATGTAAAAATTCTATGCACATAAAAGGGCCCCAGAATCTGGAATTCATTACCAGTAAATATTAAGTTAACCTTGTCGGAAAATCAATTCAAGACTCTTCTCAAAAATCACCTACTCACCCTATACTAAATACTCATACTGTAACAAACTTTCAAACCCAATGTTATTTTACTTAAGATAATCTCAGTTTTATATTGTCATCCTCCTTAACACTTGTTGCAATTTCATATCATCATATTGTCATTTTAATTAGTATAGTATCATCATTTTGTTAATTTTAAATAAAATATATAACTAGAAGAAACTCAATAAATTTCTCTAGTATTGTTATTTTACTAGTATAGCATCAACATATTGTAACTTGAAATAAAATATACAACTAGGATAAACTCAACCAATTTCTCTAGTATTGTCTTTTTAATAGTATGTATAATCATATTGTAATTTGAAATAATATATAACTAAAATAAACTCAATCAATTTCTCTAGTATTAAGTACTTAGTGAATAAGTCTTTAGAATAAGCTGCCCCTAATGCCATGGCATGCCAGTGGCTCTCCTTGCATTACAGTTTTATAATTGTAACTACCAATAACTATGTATACTTGTAACTTGCAATGAAATAAAAATATTATTATTATTATTATATTATTATTATTATTATAAAGGGCCCGAAGATCGGGAATTCATTGCCAGAACACACTAAAGGGCACCTACCTACAAATAAATTTAAGGCCCTACGTACTTAGAAATCACCTCATACCCAAAATTAACCAGACAAACACTATACTTAACACCTACCAACTATTTGATCATTTACTTCAAACTTAAAATTGTTTCAATCTCAATGTTTTAAATTGCACTAAATTGTATTGTCCTTGATGATTGTTCAACTATTTAATCATTACTTCAAACTTAAAAGTGTTTCAACTTCATTGTTTTAAATTGTAATACCGTATATTTTATATACTACAATATCAAAACTGTAATTCTTCTCTACCTAACTTATTAAAGCCATATAGAGTGAACTAATAGAATATTAAATTTTCTTTTATTCATTGTAACTCACCTAATAATCATATTTACAATGACAACACTGTTATTGCCTTAAGTTTGCCCGAAATGCTCTGCATATAAAGGGGCTTTTGGCATGTTCACCTAATTATTACACTCCTTTATACAAACATGTATCATGCTAAAATAAAATTATTATTACAGTGGACCCCCGAGTAACGTAAAAACTTCATTCCAGAAGCCTGCTCAAGTGCCATTACCGAGCGAATTTACTCACTTAAGGAATAATGTCACGTAGGTTAGTCTATTTCAGACTCCCAAATATACACTTCCACAAGCACTTACAATATTATACTTACATAATTGTACAATTTCCGGGTGCTCGTTACTGGGGTCCACTGTATTATTATTATTATTATTACAGGTCTGCCATCACAAATCCGGCAATCAATCATCCGGTTCCATCAGTTATTCAGCACTAATTTCGGCTAGCATAATTTAAAATTTCCAGGGTCACCACACCAATCTGCTGCTACTATGTGGTGGCACTACTTGCTGCATAAGTCATTCCAATTTCTTTTTCTCCATTTATTGTTATAACCTGCTTACTTTTAGCCCTAGCCATTGTTCCAACGAATAAAAGAAATACTTCTCGTTGTGTAAAGCACATACACAGTACTAGTACATTGTCCATAAAAGATAAGGTGGCTTTGAAACCACTCAATTGCCATGAGCTCAGTCTCGTGATGGGGAATATACTTTATTATTACTCTAATACAACACTATGGCTTATTTACCTATCACAATTGATCTAATATGACATAATAAACAATATAAATAACATAAAAACATGTTAAATGCTCCAGAATGAATAATATTTGGCATAATACTGAGCAGTTCGACAGAGGTATGAAGAGGATATGGGATACAATTACCATCCTCCTATCCCTGTCTTGGGGGCTTATATTAGAAAAAAAAAGTGTAGCACAGGGCTAAATGTGATATATACTCGTAATGCACCATAAAACTGAAACAAAAAAGCTATTTTCTCTACATAGATTATCATACATAGCAGCATATGTGTAGAGAACCTAGGATAACCCAAAAAAGTCAAAGTGACTTATTTCTAGTATACCTGGCTTGAGCTTGCCATACTATATGATTTTTGGTAAATATTTTTTTTTCAGTTGTATGTTGGGCTATCTTATTGAAACTTGAGTAAAGTATGATGGAAAGATGCTTCTTACCGTACACCAAAAATGAAAGAAATTGGAAAATAAATAACGAAGTTCACTTCACAGCCATTAGCCACCCCTTAGTGGTATATTTTCATATGGTTTTTATGGTTGTATTCTCGGTTTTTTTTTGTCTCATTTGATAGAATGGAAGATATATTACAGAAATAGATATGATTTTGATTGGTTTCACTATAAAAAGTACCTTGAAATTGAGCTCAAAGTAGCGGAAATGTTCGATTCTTTGGCGATGTTCAAGAGTAAACAAATGACGTCACCATCTAATACGTGTTCGACTGGCCAGTCCAATACGCAGTCACAAATGGGTTGACATTATTTATACAATTATTACAATAATGCAGTAGTCTGCATAACAGTAAATCTTCTATTTTTTTGTGTGAATAGAAATTCCAAATGGTAAGCAAGAGTAATATAAGAGGGGCCTGAAGACGTGACTAATGAACAGAGAAATGTTATTTTAGTGCCAGGAATGTCTGCATTGTTTATTCTGGACCCTATTTTGAAATTGGCATCTTTTGAAATTTGTGTGAAATTGACCAAATTGCCAATTTCTGACCACTTTATTGGGTAGTTGAAATAGGTGAATGGGCGGTTTCTTGTACTCAGTCGACAGAATAGAAGTAAGTTTATTCTGGTACAGTGGACCCCCGGATTACGTCATTATTTCATTCCAGAATGATGTTCAAGTGCCGTTACCGAACAAATTTGTTCCCATGAGGAATAATGTAAATTAGATTTGTCCTTTTAGACTCCCAAAAATACACTTACAAAAGCACTTACAAAAATACACTTACATAATTGTTCGAGTTTGGAGCAGTACATAATCCAGGGGTCCACTGTATACACAAATACAGTTACATAGATTATCATACATAGCAGCATATGTACAGTGGACCCCCGAGTAACGAACACCCCGGAAATCGTACAATTATGTAAGTACAATATTGTAAGTGCTTGTGGAAGTGTATTTTTAGGGGTCTGAAATAGACTAACCTACGTGACATTATTCTTTAACCCTTTCAGGGTCCAAGGGGGTCTCTGAAACTCGTTCTCAGGGTCCAAGAATTTAAAAAAAAAAAAAAAAAAATCTTATGAAATGATAGAGAATCTTTTTCTGATCATAACACCACAAACATTATGAAATTTGATCTAAAACTAACTGAATTATGCTTTCGTGAAGTTATCGGTATGGATGACTTTTACGCATCGGCGATTTCGCCCACTTTGAGCCCTATTTTCGGCAAATTCCAATGTTTCAGTCTCCTAAAATTATAGCTATTTCGCTAGAACTCCATTTCTTCTATCGATTGAGTACAAGAAACCGCCTATTTACCAATTACAACTACCCAAAATAGTGGTCAGAAAATGGCAATTTGGCCAATTTCACACAAATTTCAAACGATGCCAATTTCAAAATAGGGTCCAGAATAAACAAGGCAGACATTCCTGGCACTAAAATAACATATCTGTTCATTAGTCACATTTCCAGGCCCCTCTTACATTACTTTTGCTTATCATTTTTAATTTTTATTCTCACAAAAAAATAAAAGATTCACTGTTATGTATACAACTGCATCCTTGTAAAAATGGTATAAACAATATCAGAGCACTTGTGCATGAATATTAGACTCGCCAGTTGATGTGTATTGGACGCATGGTGTGATTTGTTTACTCTTGAACATTGTCAAAAATCGAGCATTTTCGCTACTTTGAGCTCAATTTCAAGGTATGTACTTGTCATTGTCAAACTAATCAAAATCATCTCTATTTCTGTAATATATCTTCCATTCTATCAAATGAGACCAAGAAAACGAGAATACATCAATAAATACCATACGAAAGTAGACTGCAATGTCGCTGTTTTAAACCAAAAATACGGTCAGTTTTTTTTTCCTCATTATGCACTGTGTGGTGCAGGAATTTTTTTATACTGCGCACACTGACCGCACAGACCCATTCTATCACATCTAGGCCTACCAGCCTGTTTCTGCTTGATTTGAGGGCGCTAGAATTTAGGCGTACTAGTACGTCTATAACCCCAGGGCGTAAGCCGTACTAGTATGTCAATAACCCTGAAAGGGTTAAGGGAGTTTTTACGTTACTCGGGGGTCCACTGTATAGACTTATATTTCCAGTACCTGGCTTGGGCTTTCCATATATGATTTTTGGTAAATATTTTATTTCTCAGTTGTTTGTTGGGCTATCTTATTGAAACTTGGGAAATGTATGATGGAAAGATGCTTCTTAACGTACACCAAAAGTGAAAAAAATCGGACGATAAATAACGGAGTTCACTTCTCAGCCATTAGCCGCCCCTTAGCAGTATAGTATTTTCGTATTGTTTTTTATGGTTGTATTTTTGTTTTTTGGTCTCATTTGATAGAATGGAAGATATATTACAGAAATAGATATGATTTTGATTGATTTCACGAAGAAAAGTACCTTGAAATTGAGCTCAAAGTAGCGAAATTATTCAATTTTTGCCGACATTCCATGAATTTTCTTGTGTAAGTTGGTTAACTTTAGTAAGTGTACTCTAACTTAACCACTTTGGAATCTGGCAAACTCAATAATCCGGCACACTACAGGTCCCAATGATGCCGGATATGTGATGGCGGACCTAATTAGTGATACATTAAGGATGAAGCTAGGTACCTGAGTTGAAGGAATGATGCAACAAGAACAGGGATAATATTGGATGAGACAGATTTTAAGGTTTCAGCAATTGTTCACCATTATACAAACAAGCAAACAAACAAATTTTATTTCATTGCAATTTTACATAGATATTTGTAGTTATAATCATAAACTGAAGTGCAAGGAGAGCCACTGACATGCCATGGCATTAGGGGCAGCTTAATCTAATGACTATAGACTATGTACAGTAGACCCTCATTAAGATAAGATAAGATTTCTTCGGATTTTTAACCCTGGAGGGTTAGCCACCCAGGATAACCCAAGAAAGTCAGTGCATCATCGAGGACTGTCTGTCTTATTTCCATTGGGGTCCTTAATCTTGTCCCCCCAGGATGCGACCCACACCAGTTGACTAACAACCCAGGTACCTATTTGCTGCTAAGTGAACATGACAACGGGTGTAAGGAAACACATCGAAATGTTTTCACCCGCCGGGAATCGAACCCGGGCCCTCCGTGTGTGAAGCGAGAGCTCAAGCCACCAGACCACCACATTTAGCTCGACTTTATGTTGTGTGTTTTGGGTATTACACGATTGAAGAATTGTGGCACATTTTTATCTAACATGATGTAAATCTTATATTACACGATTCGCTGGAGGGGAAAAATTTTTGAGCGCGCGGTCGCCTGCGGTGGGTTAAACCATTGAGTCAGTGGGGGACTCCTACTGCTATCCCCAGCCACCCTCACCCACCCACACATCCCTCCCAGCATTCAGTTTGATTCATAAGCATGCAGGACGACAATAATCTGGAAGCTCGCTGTGTTTATTTACATACATTTTCTCATTTTCATTGTACAGTGGACCCCCGAGTTTCGTAAACCCCGGAAATCGTACATTTATGTAAGTATAATATTGTAAGTGCTTGTGGAAGTGTATTTTTGGGGGTCTGAAATAGACTAACCTACGTGACATTTTTCCTTAAGGGAGTAAATTCGTTCGGTAATGGCACTTGAGCAGACTTCAGGAGTGAAGTTTTTACGAAACTCGGGGGTCCACTGTATTTTGATAAATCTTTGTACATACACATAAAAAGAGGTAAACATAAGTCTGACTGACTGACTTGACTGAATGACTTACTGATTTGACTGAATGACTCACTGACTTGACTGAATCACTTGACTGACTTACTGAATCACTTGACTGACTTACTGAATCATTTGACTGACTTACTGAATCACTTGACTGACTTACTGAATCACTTGACTGACTTACTGAATCACTTGATTGACTTACTGAATCACTTGTCTGACTTACTGAATCACTTGAATGACTTACTGAATGACTTGACTGACTTACTGAATCACTTGACTGACTTACTGAATGACTTGCCTGACTTACTGAATGACTTGCCTGACTTACTGAATGACTTGCCTGACTTACTGAATGACTTGCCTAACTTACTGAATCACTTGCCTGACTTACTGAATCACTTGCCTGACTTACTGAATCACTTGCCTGACTTACTGAATCACTTGCCTGACTTACTGAATCACTTGCCTGACTTACTGAATCACTTGCCTGACTTACTGAATCACTTGCCTGACTTACTGAATCACTTGACTGACTTACTGAATGACTTGACTGACTTACTGAATGACTTAAAGTTAGACACTCTAGTATAACCATCGACTTCAGTACCAGAACCTCTACCATCCACCTCAGCCCAGTAGGGCCACAGCATAACTCTCCACTCTCTTTACAATCATCCACAAACATCATTACCCACAATTTAAGGTAAGAAATACTATTATTTCTATTGCATTTGTAGTCTTAAGCAGTAATATATCACGACAATGAACTACAATTACATATTCGCCTTCAATTTTTGCAAGATCTGTTGGTCTAAAAAAACTTGTTTGGCTTTTTGGGGACTCCCAGGAACATAACCCTATTTTTCCCATAAGTTCTTCTAATTATCTAACACAATTTTACCTAACACAATGTTTTCAGGACCGTAACTACCGTGCTAAATGAGGGTCTACTGTACATAATATTAGAGAAATTGATTGAGTTTGGAAAAAAATGGTATAAAATACTGACACAATGGAAAAATAAACACATAAGCAGTATAATGTGATCCTTTATTGACAACGTTTCGCCCACGCAGTGGGCTTTATCGAGTCACAGACAGATCTACCTGGAAAAAGAGTAACATGAGTATTTATAAGATTTAGTCAGGTGGAGAATGCTGGGTCAGGTGGAGAATGCTGCATGTGACAGTCTTCAAGGTAGTTTAAAACCTTGTGTGACTTAAAGGACCTGCAGACGTTTCAACGTTCAAGCTCTCCAACACAAGCTCAACCAGGTTGAGCCATCAATCCAGTTCACACTAGAAGAAGTCAACAACTCCCTTCCATTCCTTGATGCTCTTCTCTGCAAAGCTGACCATGAACTTCGTTTTAAAGTCTATTGAAAACCTACCAACTAACACGATCTTCTCCACTTCTACTCTCACCACGACACCAAGATTAAATGTGGTGTAATTATAGGCTTTTTTCTGCGCGCACTCAGAATCTGCAGCAGTGAGTTCCTTGAGGAAGAATGCTCCCTTATTGAGCAAGTTTTTTCAAAACTTCACTATCCTCATCACTTCATTAGAGACTGTAGACGACGGGCATTAAACATCTTCAACACACCCAGAGAAGATACTGCCGAGAAAAGATACATAGTCCTCCCCACCAACTCCATTGCCAAACACGTTTCCAACATTTTTTCCAATACCTCATTCCGAGTATCTACCTCCACATCCACCACCATCAAGGACATTACCAGTAACAGACAGGACAAGCTTCAATCCACTGCAGAGGTATACACAATTCCTTGTAATGACTGCAGCAAATTATACGTCGGCAAAACATCCAGAGACCTCCAAACACGCATTTCAGAACACCAGTATGCAGGCAGATCTGACAACTCAAGAAATGCCTGTGTTCAACACCGAAATTTACACAACTATTTAATCAACTACAGAAACGCAAGACTCATCGCCAGAGAAGACAACACTCAATACCGAAGAATCCTGGAATCATCACTTATCTGTATATCCAACAACTTCAACCAGAACTACAGACCAATTGTGCTAACGTCCCATATCATAAAAATCTTTTGCACAACCCAGGACAGCATGGGTTTAGAGCAGGCCACTCCTGTCTGTCCCAACTACTGGACCACTACAACAAGGTCCTAGATGCTCTAGAAGATAAACAGAATGCAGATGTTATATACATGTACACAGATTTTGCAAAAGCCTTTGACAAGTGTGACCATGGTGTAATAGCACACAAAATGTGTGATAAAGGAATAACAGGAAAAGTTGGTAGATGGATCTATAATTTCCTAACATGTAGAACACAAAGAGTAGTAGTCAACAGAGTAAAGTCTGAGGCAGCTACTGTGAAAAGCTCTGTTCCACAAGGCACAGTACTTGCTCCCATCCTATTCCTCATCCTCATATCAGACACTGACAGGGATATAAGCCACAGTGCTGTGTCTTCCTTTGCAGATGACACCCGAATCTGTATGACAGTGTCCACCGTTGAAGACACTGCAAGACTCCAAGCAGACATAAACCAAATCTTTAAATGGGCTGCAGAAAACTATATGAAGTTCAATGATGAGAAATTTCAATTACTCAGATACGGAAAACGTGAAGAAATTAAAATCTCTTCGGAGTACAAAACTAATTCCAACCACACAATAGAGCGAAAAACTAATGTCAAAGACCTGGGAGTGATCATGTCAGAGGATCTCACCTTCAAGGACCATAACAAAGTAGCAATTGCATCTGCTCGAAAAATGACAGGATGGATAATGAGAACCTTCAAAACTAGGGATGCCAAGCCCATGTTGACACTTTACTTTTCTATCTAGGCTGGAATATTGCTGCACACTAACTGCACCTTTCAAGGCGGGTGAAATTGCTGACCTTGAAAATGTGCAGAGAACCTTCACTGCACGCATAAGTGCGATAAACCACCTCAACTACTGGGAACGCTTGAAGTTCCTAAACCTGTACTCTCTAGAACGCAGGCGGGAGAGATACATTATTATATACACATGGAAAATTCTCGAGGGCTTAGTACCAAACTTGCACACAAAAATCACTCCCTACGAAAGCAAAAGACTCGGCAGGCGATGTAACATCCCCCCAATGAAGAGCAGGGGTGCCACTAGCACGTTGAGGGACAACACAATAAGTGTCAGGGGCCCAAGATTGTTCAACTGCCTCCCAGCATACATCAGGGGGATTACCAACAAACCCCTGGCTGTCTTCAAGCAGGCACTGGACAGGCACCTCAAGTCGGTACCTGATCAACCGGGCTGTGGTTCGTACGTTGGACTGCGTGCGGCCAGCAGTAACAGCCTGGTTGATCAGGCTCTGGTCCAACAGGAGGCCTGGTCACAGACCGGGCCGCGGGGGCGTTGACCCCTGGAATTCTCTCCAGGTAGACTCCAGGTAGAACAACGGCTTCTACAGCATAGCTGAACCTATTGCCAAGAAACCTCTTCAACGCTATCCCACATAGAACTCAAGTATGGAAGACTGCAGGTCCTTTAAGTCACACAAGGTTTTAAACTATCACACTACCTTGAAGACTGTCACATGCAGCATTCTCCACCTGACCCAGCATTCTCCACCTGACTAAATCTTATAAATACTCATGTTACTCTTTTTCCAGGTAGATCTGTCTGTGACTCGATAAAGCCCACTGCGTGGGCGAAACGTTGTCAACAAAGGATCACATTATACTGCTTATGTGTTTATTTTTCCATTGATTGAGTTTATTCTAGTTATATATTTGATTGTTCAAATTACAATATGATGATATTACACTGTTCAAATTACAATATGATGATATTACATTGTAACAAGTGTTTAGGAGGATGGTAATATACGTAATAGTAAAAATTGAGATTATCTTAAGGAAAATAACATTGAGCATTTTTTAAAGTAATTTATAGTATGAGTATTTAGCTTAGGGTGAGTAGGGGGTAACATAATAGTAACATATTAATAAAAATTGAAATTATCTTATAGGAAAATAATATTGAGCATTTTTGAAAGTAATTTACAGTATGAGTATTTAGTTTAGGGTGAGTAGGTGGTTTTGAGAAGAGTCTTAAATTGATTTTTAGACAAGGTTATCTTAGTATTTGCTTGTAATGATTTCCAGATTCTGGGGCACTTTATGTGCATAGAATTTTTACATAGGTTGATATGGCCTCGGGGTATATCAAAAAGTGATCTGTGTGTTGTGTTGTCATCACCATTATAAACTTTCAGGATCACATTAAGGTAAGGTGTTTTTAACAATTTCTTTGAAGTGGTTGGTAGACAGGGAGACTGGAATTTTCAGGCAGAGAATTCCAAATTTTAGGGCTTTCTATGCACATTGAGTTTTTACACAGGTTGAGCCGGACCTGAGGAATATCACAGATGAACATATAACCCGCACATAGGAAAGGGAAGCTTACGACAATGTTTCGGTCTGATTTGGACCATTTGGTCCCACTTGGACTGAAATATCATCATAAGTGTCTCTTTCCTCTGTGCTGGTTATTTGTGTATTGTTCCAGTAACGGTATTATGCCTTTTTGTTCATCATTGAGATTTTTGTGTTCAGTATTATGCCTACGAGTTCTGTTGGAGCTTCAAGAAAGAGTTTAAGGGTAGGATTAATATTAGAACTGATTGTCCTGTATATATAATATGCACAGTAGTATGAGTGAATTTTATGTATATTAAGTAAGTTTAGACTTTTGAAGAGTGGGGGAATGTGTTGTCTGGCACTAAACTGGAAGATAATTAGTAAAGCTGCTTTTTGTTATTATTGGCTTCAGGTGATTTGCTGTAGTGGATCCTCAGGCACAAATAATATAGGTGAGGTAGGGATATATTAGTAGTTATTTTTATAATCATGGAGGAGCGCTAAATCCGTAGGATTATACAGCGCATCTGGGGGATTGATGGAAGGTATTCAGGCTCAATTCAGGGAACTGGAACACAGATCCAATTCCCTAGATCAAGAGCCCCTCAACAGCGTCAAGGAACCTCCCTTGAGGGGATATTAGAGTAGTATAATGTAAGTAGTGCTGTTTGAGGTAGTACATAGTAACGTATCTTGGAGGATACCAACTGATTTGGAATTGATAAACAGGTTCAGTGCCTTAGATCAAGAGCCTCTCACCAGCATCAGGATAATTTTATTGAAGAGACAAGAAAAGACAAAATATTATAGACTAATTGTAGAAACTAAAACTAATACCTTTCTGTCTCTCTTTGTTGGGGGTTTATAGAGCTACTACTGCATATACCGTATTGAGCCCAGCTTTCCAATTTCCTAATATAATATAATAATATCTTTATTTACTACAAGTACATGTACAAGGTATACAGGCCTAGGTGACATCAGTGACATACTACTATATATGCAGAGCATTTCGGGCAAATTAGTTCAAGTTTTGTCCCCTGATGCGACCCACACCAGTCGACTAACACCCAGGTACCCATTTTACTGATGGGTGAACGTAGACAACCGGTGTAAGGAAACACGCCCAATGTTTCTACCCTCGCCGGGAATCGAACCCGGACATTTCAGCGTGTGAAGCAAGAGTTTTTGCCACCAGACCACGGGCCACCGTATGGCAAGGAACAATGCCATGCAGGTGCAAGTACAAGCTGAAACCGCGAAACCGCAAACTGCTCATTAAACCAGCCTTGTTTCATTGGATCTGTAAACCCACTTACTTGGATGACTGTTAGTTTAAAACCGGTCGGGCCTCGGCCGTTAACCGTGGCCCGGTGGTCTGGTGGCTAGAGCTCTCGCTTCACACACGGAGGGTCCGGGTTCGATTCCCGGCGGGTGGAAACATTTCGACGTGTTTCCTTACACCTGTTGTCATGTTCACCTAGCAGCAAATAGGTACCTGGGTTGTTAGTCGACTGGTGTGGGTCGCATCATGGGGGACAAGATTAAGGACCCCAATGGAAATATGACAGACAGTCCTCGATGACGCACTGACTTTCATGGGTTATCCTGGGTGGCTAACCTTCCGGGGTTAAAAATCCGAAGAAATCTTATCTTATCTTTAAGGTAATGAGAAGGAAACAAAAGTTCCCTTCGAGAATAAAAACGGAAACAAAATTCCCACTCAGCTCAGGTTGATCCCACACCTGACCATGGGCAGAGCCAGACACCTACACTACACTGAGTGAGGAACCGGAGTCCTCCAGACCGCAGAAATCAGCAGAAGGCTTTTTATTTATAGTATTCATTCAAGGGAAGCGCTAAGCCCGTATGGTTAATTGGTGCAGGCAATCTGTTCCACTCCTTTATTGCTATACAATAAAAGGTGTTTGAAGCCTGACCACCTACTGCTAGATGGGCTACTGTCACACCCTGCGTCAATATGTTCTGGAATGCGACAAAATTAATGAATTCAGACACAACTTACTCGCAAATATTGAAGAAATGTATAAGTATTTTATCCACAGTGTTTTGGGTGGAAGCGTCCTCAGCTTACACACTGAGGGCCCGGGATCGATCCCCGGCACATGTTCCCTTACAATGCTTCACGCACGGAGGGGCCGGGTTCAATTCCCGGTGGGGCAGAAACATTTCGAAGTGTTTCCTTACATACACATACACACACACATATACAACAGGCCTAGTGTCTAATTGACATGTGCCTAGGACAAAATGGTAACTAACCTGCTGTCCCTGTTCCGCTAGCAGTAAGTAACCTAACCTAACATATGGGCCTTCAGATTATTGTATGCCCTTTGTAGTAATACCGAAATATAAGTTAATAGTATCATTTGTATTGGCCAACATTTGTAATAACCGCTACAGACGTTATAGGAAATTGTTTAAAAAATAATAATAATGTTATAATCATAAACCAAAGCGTTGTTAACTATTGTAAACTTTAGCATCCTTGTAAATCAAATTAATTATTCATCAAATGGCTGTAAGTTAATTTCTGCCGGAAATGTCCTTCATAACCAGGGACTTTCTATGAAGTATGTCAATAATCTCAACCATTGTAAACGTACTTTTTAGAGATAAAATTATCATTCATCATTTTATCATTTATCAAGGACTCCAGTGGAAATAAGTCACTTTAACTTTTTGGATTATCCTATGTAATTTACACTATGTATGACAATTGTACTTAAATGTACCTGTACCTAAATAAACTTACATTTCCTTTCTCATTGGAAATAAAGTCACTTTGTCTGACTTGTCTGGGTTATCCTAAGTAACCTACACATATGCTGGTATATATGATAATTTATTTAACTGTATTCATGTGTACCTATACCTGAATAAATTTACTTATATTTTTGTGATACATTTTTTCCCGTCCTCCCGGAGGAAGGATTCAATAAAGCGTTATATTTGGTGGCCCTGAACAACACCAACAACAGCAGCAACAAGTCAGTGTCTACTGACTTTTTTTCTTTATTATTTCTTGCATTTACTCCTAATGTTTATTATATAATTAGTGTGTTGCGAGTAGATTAGAAAATTGTTGTGCACCGTAAGAATTATCCAAAGAAAAGCTTGTATTTTGTGACTACATTCAGCTGGCAGTGGAAGATGAGGGTTCAATGACGGGCCCCCCAGGATAACTCAAAAAAAGGCAGTGCGTCATCGAGGGACAATCTTGTCTTATTTCCACTGTGGTCCTTGAATTGTGTTCCCCAGGATGCGACCCACACCAGTCGACTAACAATCAGGAAGCTACTATAGGTGAACGAGACAGCAGGTGTAAGGAAACACGCCAATGTTTCTATCCATACTGGGGATCGAACCACGGACACTCAGTGTGTGAGGCGAGAGCGTTGCCTACCAGGCCACAGGACATGATTTTATGGGGATTATTAACCCAGAGGGTTATTAGGGAGATTATTAACCCAGAGGATTATGGGGATTATTAACCCAGAGGGTTATTATGGGATTATTAACCCAGAGGGTTTTTATGGGGATTATTAACCCAGAGGGTTATTATGGGGATTATTAACCCAGAGGGTTATTATGGGGATTATTAACCCAGAGGGTTTTTATGGGGATTATTAACCCAGAGGGTTATTATGGGGATTATTAACCCAGAGGGTTATTATGGGGATTATTAACCCAGAGGGTTATTATGGGATTATTAACCCAGAGGGTTTTTATGGGGATTATTAACCCAGAGGGTTATTATGGGGATTATTAACCCAGAGGGTTATTATGGGGATTATTAACCCAGAGGGTTATTATGGGATTATTAACCCAGAGGGTTAATAATCCCCATAATAAGGATAAGCCAGGAAAGCCAATGGTCAAAATGTAATTTATTTCCAGGGAAGAACTTCTCCAACATTACTCACTTCCCATAACAAAGCCATATTCATAAAGCACCTATCTTTTGAAATTAGCCGTAATATGTGTTGAAATTAGCCATAATATTAATAATACATATTTTATGAAAAAGAGGATAAATAAATATACAAGGTATGGTAATAAATTCGTTTGGTAATGGCACTTGAACAGCATTCTGGAACGAAAAAATCATGAAAACCGGGGGTCCACTGTACTTACCTTTATTGAAGAGACTTGCTGGCATCTGGAAGATAGGGAGGGTTTAGTGTTTGGAAGGGGACTTCAGGTAACAAGTCCAAGTCCCTCTCTGGGGTTACTTCCCTTCTTGGTCTTTTAATGCCACTAGGACCAGCTTGAGAGTCACTGGACCTTTGTCTCACAAAATAACTGTCAAGAGTGCTCTGTTTCTGGCACCTCTTTAACATGTTCCTGAAGTGCAATATGGCTCTGTCACTGAACTTGTTGCAGAGATGGCTTATTTCACCTTGCTCATGGTGGTATTTTTCAACAAATGCCTGCACTTTATTCCACATTGAACAAATTTCCTTAATCTCTGAAGAAGGCACCTCCAGTCTATCTTCCTCCTGTGAATCAATTTCCTCTACTCTGGTCTGATACTGTTCCAGATGAAGCTCTTGCAGCTCTTCAGTGGTTAGCTCTACCCTGTGGTTCTCCACCAACTCTTCCACATCCTCGCCACTCACCTCCAACCCCAGGGACTTGCCCAATGCCACATTACCTTCCACAACAGGCACAGGGTCGTCAGGGTCAGCCTCAAACCGTTCAAAATCCCTCTGTTGTACACAACCTGGCCACAATTGTCTCCAAGCAGAGTTCAAAGTCCTGGAAGTCACTCCCTCCCAAGCCTTACCTATAAGGCTTATGCAATGGAGGATACTGAAGTGATCTTTCCAGAACTCTCTTAGGGTCAACTCAGTATCTGAGGTCATTTCAAAGCAATTTTGAAACACTGCTTTTGTGTTGAGTTTTTTGAAGTTAGAAATGACCTGCTGGTCCATGGGCTGGATGAGAGGAGTGGTGTTAGGAGGCAAGAACTTCACTTATATAAAACTGAACTCATCAGACAAAAAGTCTGCCAAGTTGTGAGGATGAGCAGGAGCATTGTCCAGTACCAGGAGGCACTTGAGTCCCAATTTCTTTTCCTGTAGGTATTTTTTCACACTGGGGCCAAACACTTCATTGAACCATTCCAGGAAAATTTGCTTCGTAACCCATGCCTTCCAAAACACACACAATTTACTCTTGGTGACATTGTGTTTCTGGAACACTCTGGGATTTTCAGAGTGATGCACCAGTAAAGGCTTCACTTTAAAATCCTCACTAGCCACTAGCATTACTACACAACATGAGAGTTAGCCTGTCTTTCATAGGCTTGTGTCCTGGCAGTGCATTTTTCTCCTGAGTAATGTAGGTCCTTTTTTCATTTTCTTCCAAAAGAGGCTTGTTTCATCACAATTAAACACTTGTTCGGGTTTGAATTTTTCAGTGTCTACGAACCTCTTAAATTCACTTACAAAATTTTCAGCAGCACGTTTGTCAGAACTGGCTGTCTCACCATGCCTTACAACACTGTGTATGCCACTAGGTTATACCCTGGCATGTCAGTGGCTCTCCTTGCACTTCTATGTAAATCTCTATGTAAAATTGCGATGAAATAAAAAATTATTATTATTATTATTATAGGTTTCCTAAATCTGTCAAACCAGCCTTTGCTGGCCTTAAACTCACTCACATCAGCACTGGTTCCAGGCATTTTCTTGACAAGATCTGCGTGCAACTGCCTTGCCTTTTCACAAATCGCCATGAAACACTATCACCCGCTATCTGTTTTTCATTGATCCACACCGCCAACAACTTCTCAACCTCATCCACAGTTTTTGATCTATTTTTGGCAAACATGTCAACACCTTTTGCAACATCAGCTTCCTTGATTTCTTTTCTCTTTACCAGCATAGAGGTGATAGTAGATTTTGTTTTTGCCGTATATCCTGGCAAGCTCCCCCACACGTACTCCACTCTCATATTTTTCAACTATCTCCTTCTTCAGTTCGATGGTGTTCCTCACTTTCTTTACCACAGGGGTGCCACTAGGAAGCTTCTTTGGACCCATGGTGACTTATATTTCAGTGACAATAAACACAATAAAATTATTGTGAAATGTTTGAATGAGTGCGCTGGGTAATGTTCACTCAATGGTAAACAAAGCTAGACTGGCTCATGATGCCTGCACGGGGAGGCGGACAGGTCTGGTACTCAGGCCGATAGTCGGGGAAAAATTGGGCCGAAAAAAGCGATCGAAACTTGAACCAGCCGATACTCAGACCGGCCGAAAGTCGGGGGTCCACTGTACTTTGTCTTAGGTCAGGTAAGATTAAGTTACATTAGATTAGGTTGGGTTACATTAGTTATTTTTTATGTGTCCACAGCTAAAAGCTACCTCAAATGCATATCCACATGACATGACGGATGGGATAGACTCAGAAGTGTCTCTTTTCGCAGATGATGTGAAATTAATGAGGAGAATCACATCGGATGAAGACCAAGCAGGACTTCAAAGTGACCTGGACAAGCTTGACATCTGGTCTAGCAACTGGCTTCTCGAATTTAACCCCACCAAATGCAAAGTCATGAAGATCGGAGAAGGGCAAAGAAGACCGCTGACAGAGTACAGGCTAGGTGGACAAAGGCTACAAACCTCATCAAAGGAGAAAGACCTTGGGGTGAGTATAACACCAAGCATGTCTCCGGAAGCACACATCAACCAGATAACCGCGGCAGCATATGGGCGACTGGCAAACCTAAGATTAGCGTTCCGTTACCTTAACAAGGAATCGTTCAAGACACTGTATACCGTATATGTCAGGCCTATACTAGAGTATGCAGCACCAGTCTGGAACCCACACCTGGTCAAGCACGTCAAGAAATTAGAGAAAGTGAAAAGGTTTGCGACAAGGCTAGTTCCACAACTCAGGGGACTGCCTTATGAAGAAAGGTTGAGGGAAATAGACTAACAACACTGGAGGACAGAAGGGTTAGAGGAGACATAATAACGACATACAAAATACTGCGGGGAATCGACAAGGTAGATAGTGACAGGATGTTCCAGAGAGGAAACACAGAAACAAGGGGACACAACTGGAAGCTGAAGACTCAGATGAGTCAGAGGGATGTTAGGAAGCAATTCTTCAGCCATAGAGTAGTTAGGAAGTGGAATAGTTTAGCGAACGATATAGTGAAGGCGGGAACCATACATAGTTTTAAGACAAGGTATGATAAAGCTCACGGAGCAGGGAGAGCAGAGACCCAGTAGCGGACAGTGCAGAGGCGGGGCCAGGAGCTGAGTCTCGACCCCTGCAACCACAATTAGGTGAGTACAATTATGTGAGTACATCAATTTTGGGCAATTTAGCCTACAAAATCATAAAGTTTGACCCAGGAATAAAGTACATATATTCACCAAGCCAGTCATTGTGGAGGCTTATTTCTAAATGTATATGGCCAAGGCTTCCTTCAAGGAAAAAGGGGGGAAAGAAGTAAGTTTTTTAAATCAGATCAAATCAAAATCAAAATGTTTATTTCCTTGTAAAGCTTACAATGTGTGATTTACATGTTATAAAATATTAATTACAAAGAAGGCCACTAGCATGCCTAGGCATTTCAGGCAGACTAACACTAATTCTTACTCTGTATTGATATAGGTTATGGAGCAGTACATTTTAACATACATTATTAGATACATACATAATTACAGTGGAACCTCGGTTTCGTGATTAATTCATTCCAGAAAGTCTGACGAAAACCGAATTGTACAAAAACTGAAGCAATATTTCCCATAAATAATGTAAATCTAGTTAATCCATTCCAGACACCCAAAATATTAACAAAAAATACATTTTATAGAGAATAACTATAGTTTACATACAGAAAACAATGAGAAATAAATATAAATGACTAATGAAATGGATAAATGAACATTTAACATCACTTTTACCTTTATTGAAGACTCTTGTTGGCGTATGGAAGACAGCGAGGAGAGGAGAGGTTATTGTTTGGAAGGGGAATCGGCCATGAGTACGCCACTTTTGTACTTTGCTACGAGTTCTTTCTTGAATTCTATTGTGTTTCTCGCCTTCTTTATCAAAGGGCTGGCACTCGCAACTTTCTTTGGCCTCATGGTGGCTTATTCTGCAGTCCCACTCAATAAACAAGCACAAAAAAAAAATGGATTATTACGAAATGTTTCGAGCTGAACGTGTGGGGTGATGCTCACTCAACGATAAACAAAGGCAGACTGAGACATTTAGTAGTTCTGAGCATGTATAAGTGACTCTGCCAACCCCCCCTCTTTTGCCTCTTCACTCTGTCGCATCTGTATAGGTTTTAACCCGGGATCCATATTTCATTGTCCAAGTGATCCTTTATGTGGGTCTCTGTGAAAACCGCAAACATTGCATTTGACTCTGTAAGCAGTCCACGGATGTAAGATATTTTGTTGTTCGCCGCTGGCTTTAGATCCTGTATATTTGCAAAGATGAATGTCATTGGATTAGTGGTATGGGGGGAATCTTTTTTTCCTGGCACTAATATCTGTTGTTCTGGAGTGGAGGCCGTTGACTGTGATTCCACTTCAGAAATGATTGTAGATGGTGTACGATTTCTGTCATTTCCTGCCAGCTTTTTTTCTTTCCTTTCGCTAAAAAACCTCTCTCTCTGGAGTGGCTTTGGCTACCCAGGTTTTCCCATGGTCTGGATGTTCTGTGTCTTCTTGTACCCTTTAGGTGATGTGCCTGGCAATATAAGTTATAGCACTGTCTTTCCTGAACTGAAGAGTGGCACATTTCAGGGTGGAAAAGCTTACAGGAAGGGAGGTTGCATTTTCCTGTTGTCATATGGGCACAGCATTTTCTGGGGTGGTCAAAGTTGCACGTTCCCTCTGTTTTCCCAGATATTCCATGCCTGCAGATGCCAATTGCATAGAATTTGCATAGGCCTGGTTTTTGTTTGCCTTGGGTTTTTGTGACTGTATTCCCTACTGTATTCCATACTGGTGCATGTTTTCCTGTCTTATTTCTATCTTCAGCACTAGTGCTAACAATGGAACCTTCATCAGCTATTTCTCGTAATTTATCTTCACTATTTCTCGGGGTATCCCCTTGTTTACTATCTACCGTGGTATTGCTGGTTTGTAACATTGGTTTTTGTATGTCCTTGTCTACACCTGTTTCCCCACTAGAGCTCCTGTCCCCCTTCAGGGCACCATCATTTATTTCTCCATTCTTACAGTTACTGTCTACCAGGACAGCATTTGTACCAGGGGCGATAGCACTATCTGGCCCAGATTTTTTATTTTCCCAACTGTAATAGAATGCCGTCATGTTTTTTATGAAGGCCGGTTTGATGTTATCATCTTTTAATATCAATGTGATTTTATTCCACAGTTTGGTCTAATTTGAGCATACCCAAAAACACTTTTCTAGTTTTGTTTAACCCTTTGAGGGTCGAGAGGCCCTCTCCCAAACTTGTTCTCAGGGTCGAAAAGTTTTCAAAAAAAAAATATTTTTTTTCTTACGAAATGATAGAGAATTTTTTTCCGATCATAATGCCACCAAAATTATGAAATTTGATGGAAAACCAACGGAATTATGCTCTCACGAAGTTAGCGGTATCAATGACATTTACGCATCGGCGATTTCGCCCACTTTGAGCCCTATTTTCGGCAAATTCCAATGTTTCAGTCTACTAAAATTATAGCTATTTCGCTAGAATTCCATTTGTTTTATCGATTGAGTATAAGAAACCGTCAATTTACCAATTTCAACTACCCAATAAGGTGGTCAGAAATTGGCAATTTGGACAATTTCACACAAATTTCAAAAGATGCCAATTTCAAAATGGGGTCAAGAATAAACAAGACAGACATTTCTGGCACTAAAATAACATTTTATCTGTTCATTAGTCACGTCTCCAGGCTCCTCTTACATTATTTTTGTTTTCCATTTTGAATTTTTATTCTCACAAAAAAATAGAAGATTTACTGTTATATATATACTGCTGCATCATTGTAAAAACGGTATAAATAATATCAGCGCACTTGTGAAAGAATATTAGACTCACCAGTTGACGTGTATTGGATGTGTGGCATGATTTGTTTACTCT
Source organism: Cherax destructor (assembly GCA_009830355.1). NCBI lineage: Eukaryota > Metazoa > Arthropoda > Malacostraca > Decapoda > Parastacidae > Cherax > Cherax destructor. The sequence continues at coordinate 21,636 of WNWK01031184.1, forward strand.
TGAACGTCGGCAAAAATCAAACATTTTCGCTACTTTGAGCTTAATTTCAAGGTACTTGTCATGGTGAAACCAATCAAAATCATCACTATTTCTGTACTATATCTTCCATTCTATCAAATGAGACCAAGAAAATGAGAATACAACCATAAATACCATACGAAAATACACTCGAAAGTCGCTGTTTTAAGCCAAAAACACAGTCGGAGTATTTTTTTCCTCATTATGCACTGTGTGCTTCAGGATTTTTTTTATACTGCGCATACTGACCACCCACACCCATTCTTTCATATGTAGGCCTGCCAGCTTTCTTCCACCAGATTTGAAGGCACTAGAATTTAGGAGTACTGTGTTTTTTGGCGTTTTGGAGGCGTGGTTGAAATGATAAGGCTTCGGAGGCTTCTTACTTTATTTGTAATAAAGGTGCGGGTAACAGGCTGCGTGTCTGTGGCAATGGCCCAGGGCCATGCCCCGTGCGAGAGGGAGAGGAGTAGGCCTATTGACTGAGTGAAGTTTGGGCGCCAAGTGAGAGTGGGCCAGGGCGGAGTCTGGTAGACGTGGGTACGCCTACCAGGCTTGCCCTCTAGCGGAATACTATGGAAACTAGCATGGCACGAAATATGAACTCAGCTGGCAGACAGCATGGGCTGTCTATGCAGACAGTCAGGCTGTCTACATCGCTCGGTCACGCTACCCATGGTCGTCCCGACCATGAATGGCATTAAAAAAAAAACTTGGGTCTCTCTCTCGCAAGAACAGGTCACAGAACACGTAAGAAAACATATACAGTGGTACCTCGACTTAGATATTTTTCATTCAGAATGCTGTTCAAGTGCCATTCCAACGAATTTATCTCCTTAAGAAATGTTGTATAATAGACTAGTCCTTTAGACCCCAAAATTACACTTACAAAGCATTTAAAAAATAAACTTACATAAAGGGTGAGTTTGGACCATCGTAGTCGAGTACCACTGTATACATAAACATGGTCTAAGGCAGTGAGCGTCGATGCAGCACTGCACGCCTTCCTGCGTCTGGAACGTACTGCAACACGGGAGACAGCTGTGGTTGAGCTGTGATGTAACAGGGTACGGTCTCCTCTGGGAGGTGAAGCAGACATCGTAGTAGTCGCTGCAGGGGTTCACTCAACCTGGGGCACAACTGCTGGTGCCCTCGAGTGAGGCGTCGTCAGTAGTCGCAACAGGACAGGACTGGCAAGCGACTCAGGAGGACATTCCTCGACTGGTACTGTCGCTGAGC
>WNWK01031185.1:0-22892 GCA_009830355.1 Cherax destructor
ACAAATTATCGCCATGGAAATACTATCACCCGCTCTCTATTTTTCATTGATCCACACCAACAACTTCTCAACCTCATCCACTGTTTTCAATCAATTTTTCGTTAACATATCAACCCCTTTTGCAACATTAGCTTCCTTGATCTCATTTCTCTTTGCCAGGATAGAGCTGATAGTAGATGGGGTTTTCTTGTACATCCTGGCAAGATCACTCAGACGTATGCCACTCTCATATTTTTCTATAATCTCTTTCTTCAGTTCGATGGTGTTCCTCACTTTCTTTACCACAGGGGTGCCACTAGGAAGCTTCTTTGGATCCATGGTGACTTATTTGACAGTGACAATCACTAAACCACCAAAAAAGACACCAAATGTATTGTGAATGTTTGAAAGAGCACGCTGGGTAATGTTCTCTCAATGGTAAACAACGCTTCACTGGCGGGCCATATCTCAGGGGCTCCATCTATGCCCCTCGTTCCTTTCTGCTAAGTCTGCCAGCGAGTTAAAGCCCTTAGATTTTTCTTCTCTTAGAGAAGAATCTTATAATGTGCGTTTTACCCTTCAAGAACTGGAGGCAACACTCTCTGCTTGCCGATCATCGGCAGCTGGGCCAGACGGCATACATATTCGTATGCTACAGCATTTACATTAGTCTGCTCTTACTGTCCTCTTACGACTCTTTAATCTTATATGGTCGCAAGGAGTTCTTCCCCAGCTGTGGAAGTCTGCTATTGTTCTCCCTTTTCGCAAACCAGGTACTACGGGACGTGATACCTCTCACTACCGTCCCATCGCTCTTACCAGTGCAGTTTGCAAGGTGATGGAACGTCTAGTTAATAGACGTTTGATGTGGTATTTAGAGACGCACAAGAGTCTTTTCCCTAGTCAATATGGCTTCCATAAGGGCCGTTCTGCAATTGACCCCTTGCTGCGCTTGGATACGTATATTCGTAATGCCTTTGCTAATAACCACTCAGTTATCGCTATCTTTTTCGACCTTGAGAAGGCTTATGATACAATTTGGAGATATAATATCTTGGCCCAGGCCCACTCTTTAGGCCTCCGAGGCAACCTACCATTCTTCCTTAAGGCCTTCTTAACTGACAGACATTTCTGGGTCCGGGTTAGTAATGAACTTTCCTCGGAATTTGTCCAAGCTGAAGGTGTCCCCCAGGGATGTGTTCAGAGCACAACTCTTTCTGCTTGCTATAAATAATCTGGCATCTGTTCTCCCATCCAATATTTGGTCATCGCTCTATGTGGATGACTTTGCTATAGCTTGTGCAGGTGCTGACTGTCACCTCATTGCAGTTTCCCTCCAGCATGCCATCAACCGGGTTTCTGATTGGGCCACCACTCACGGGTTTAAATTTTCTAGTGGCAAAACTCATCAAATTACGTTTACTAGACGTTCAGTGGTCTCTGATCATCCATTGTACCTATACGGCTCACGTATCCCAGAACGTGATACAGTCAGGTTTCTCGGCCTCCTGTTCGACCGTCGATTGTCCTGGAAACCTCACATTACCTCTCTGAAGGCAACTTGTCACAGCCGGCTGAACCTTCTTAAAACCCTCGCACATCTTTCATGGGGGCTGATTGTAGAACTCTCCTTCGTCTACATTCAGCCCTAATTTTATCAAAACTCGATTATGGTGACCAGATATATTCGGCGGCCTCCCCTGCAACTCTTTCCATCCTTAATCCCATCCATCACCAGGGATTACGCTTATGCCTTGGTGCATTTCGTTCTTCCCTGGTTGAGAGCCTCTATGTAGAAGCGAACATTCCATCCTTGTCCGATCGTCGTGATGCACATTGCATTTGCTATTATGTTCGCTCTCATGACCTGCGCAATCCTTCCATGTATAGGATTGTTACAGATGTTAGTAGACGCTCTTTATTTGTTCGTCGTCCCTGCTTACTTCGTCCCTTTTCTCTTCGTCTACATTCACTCTTGTCTTCCCTTCAGCTACCACCTCTATATGTTCATGTGACATCTCCCTTTCCCCTACCCCCTTGGGAAGTTCCTGCTGTCAAAAGAGGAGATGTTAACCTTATTGACCAATATGTTCAGTTGAAAAGAGAAGTAAAAAAAGGGATTAGAAAGGCTAAACGTGACTATGAGATTAAGGTTGCTAATGAATCAAAGACTAATCCAAAAGGGTTCTTTCAAGTGTATAGGACGAAGGTGAGGGAAAAGGTAGGACCTCTGAAAATTGGGAATGGACAGCTGACGGATAACGAACTGGAAATGTGTTCTCTATTTAATGACTATTTTTTGTCAGTCTTTACACAAGAAGACGTAAATGAGATTCCAGAAATTAACAATTATTCAGTTCCTGAAGAATTCAAGTTAACTAATATTACTGTCACGAGGGACATGGTTATCAAACAGATAGATAAACTGAAGCAAAATAAGTCCCCGGGACCCGACGAGTTGTTTTCCAGGGTACTTAAAGAATGCAAGATGGAACTTAGTCAGCCATTAACGAATGTGTTTAATACGTCCATCCTAACTGGTATTGTGCCAGAGATGTGGAAGATAGCTAATGTAGTTCCTATATTCAAATCAGGGATAAGTCAATTCCATCAAATTACCGTCCAATAAGCCTCACATCTATAGTAGGCAAATTATTAGAATCAATTATAGCTGATATTATTAGAAGTCACCTTGAAGAACATAATTTGATTAATGAATCTCAGCATGGGTTCACGAGAGTCGTTCCTGCCTAACAAATTTACTGACGTTTTTCAATAAAACATTTGAGGCAGTAGACAGTGATAAAGAATATGATATAGTTTACTTGGATTTCAGTAAGGCCTTCGATAGAGTACCTCACAAGAGACTCTTAAGAAAGGTGGCAGCTCATGGTATAGGAGGTAAAGTTCTAGCATGGATAGAGGCATGGCTTACCAATAGAAAGCAGAGAGTTTCCATTAATGGGGTCAAATCTGAATGGGGATTAGTCACTAGTGGCGTTCCACAAGGATCAGTTTTAGGCCCATTGTTGTTCATAATTTACATAAATGACCTTGATGAAGGAATTGCAAGTGACATGAGTAAATTTGCTGATGATACAAAAATAGGCCGTATGATTCATTCTGAGGAGGACACCAGTGAACTCCAGGAGGATTTGGACAAATTAATGTCTTGGTCTGAAAAGTGGCAGATGAAGTTCAATGTGGACAAGTGTAAGGTACTAGTCCTTGGTAATGAAAATATCCCTCGAATTTATAAACTAGGTGAAGTAGAGCTTGATCATACAGAATGTGAAAAGACTTGGGAGTCATGGTAAGCAGGAATCTAAAGCCAAGACAACAGTGCCTAAGTGTGCGCAATAAGGCTAACAGATTACTAGGATTTATTTCAAGAAGTATAAGCAACAGAAGTCCAAAAGTTATTTTACAGCTCTATACATCACTAGTGAGACCTCATTTGGATTATGCAGCTCAGTTTTGGTCTCCTTACTACAGGATGGATATAGATTCATTGGAGAACATACAAAGAAGAATGACTAAAATGATTTACAGTATAAGAAATCTTCCGTATGAAGATAGACTTTGAGCATTGAATCTCCACTCTCTGGAGAGACGTAGAATGAGGGGAGATATCATCGAGGTGTACAAGTGGATGATGGGCATAAACAAAGGAGATATTAATAAAATACTGAGGATATCGAACCAAGTAAGAACCAGAAATAACGGATTTAAATTGGATAAATTTAGATTTAGAAAGGACATAGGCAAGTACTGGTTTTCGAACAGAGTTGTAGATGCGTGGAACAATCTTCCGATTAGGGTGATAGAGGCTAGGACCTTGGGTGGCTTTAAAAAGAGACTGGACAAATATATGAGTGGGAGGGGCTGGGTTTGATTGGTGTCGTGAGTACGGGAATAAATTCTTAGGTAGTGGTGGTTTTGATATGGACCTACCTTGTATGGGCCAGTAGGCCTTCTGCAGTGTTCCTCCATTCTTATATTCTTATGAAAGCCCAACTACCTACGGCGGCTTCTCGCTCTTTCTTTCTAGACCACTTCCGTTCTCATTCCCATGCCATCGCAGTATACACCGATGGTTCAAAGTCATCTGACGGCGTCGGATTCACAGCAGTGTTTCCGGACAGCGTTGTACGAGGGCATCTATTACCCTCGGCTAGCATATTTACGGCTGAGTTGTATGCCATTCTTGTGGCACTTATCCGTATTGCATCTATGCCTGAGTCACCATTTGTGGTCGTTTCAGACTCCCTTAGTGCTTTACAGGCTATCCGTAAAATTGATACACCTCACCCCCTAGTTCTTCGTATCCACCTTTGGTTACGCCGTATCTTTAGCAAGCATAAAGTTATTGTTTTTTGTTGGGTCCCTGGTCATGTTGACGTACAGGGCAATGAACAGGCAGACACTGCTGCACGGTCAGCAGTACATGACCTTCCAGTTTCATATAGAGGTGTTCCTTTCACGGACTATTTTGCGGTCATTGCTACCCGCCTTCACACCCGTTGGCAACAACGCTGGTCTGACCTGCTGAATAACAAACTTCATTCTATTAAACCGGTTATAGGTTTCTGGCCTTCTTCTTGTCACCAATGCTGAGGTTGGGAGACTACTCTCTCCCGTCTTCGCATCTGCCACACTCGTCTTACTCACGGGTATCTCATGGAGAGGCTCCCTGCCCCTCTCTGTGAGCATTGTCAGGTTCCAGTGTCAGTTCGACATATCCTGTTGGACTGCCCACTCTATCAACGAGCACGCAGAATTTACCTCCAACGACGTCTTCGCTCTGCGGCCCTTTCTTTACCTTCCCTTCTTGCAGATGGACCCTCCTTTAATCCTGACTCTCTCGTTGACTTTTTGACTGAAACTGACTTACTACACAAACTCTGAAGATTATACCTTTAGCACCTCCCTCAGTCCCTTCTACCTCGATCTCTTGCTACCCTCTCTCCCTGCACTATCCACTATCCTGCTGCACTCCATACCCTACTAATCATCCATCTCCCTCTTACAACCCATTCTCCCTGCATCCTGCAATAACCTGCAGCGCTGTATGACCCTTGTGGTTTAGCGCTTCTATTTGATTATAATAATAATTCACTGGCGGGCGTCCTGCGTCCTGCGCAGGCGCGGAGCAGGCAGACAGGTTTAATACGTTACGAAACACGAGCCAGTTTACGATACACGAAATCGAAAAAAGCTTACGAAACACGATTTTTACGAAATATGAGTCTTACGAAACTCGGGGGTCCACTGTAGTAGTATTATAAACAACAGGCTTAAGACTGATCCCTGTGGAATGCCACTTGTTACAAATCCCCACTTGGATTTAACCCTATTTAAGCACACTCTCTGCTTCCTATTGGTGAGCTAGGACTCGATCCATGACAGCATTTTTTCCCCAGTGCCATGAGCTGCCACTTTCTTTAACAGTCTCTGGTGCAGTACTCTATCAAAAGCCTTACTAAAATCTAAATAAACAATATTGAATTCTTTATCATGATCAATAGCCTCAAAAGCTTTTCTGAAGAAGGATAATAAATTAGTTAGGCAGGAACGGCCCCTCGTGAATCCATGCTGAGTATCATTAATCAAATTATGCTTATTCAGATGGCTTATAATATCAGCTATAATTGACTCCAGTAATTTGCCTACAATTGAGATCAGGCTTATTGGACGGTAATTTGACGGCAACGACTTGTCTCCTGGTTTAAAAATAGGAATTACATTAGCCATCTTCCACATATCAGACACTACACCTGTTTGAAGAGATAAATTAAAAATATTAGTTAATGGTTCACAGTTCCATTTTGCATTCCTTAAGAACCTTTGAAAAAAGCTTGGCAGGACCCAGTGATTTATTTTGTTTCAGTCAGTCTACTTGTTTCATAACTATTTCAGGCCCACTATAAAAATTAATTACAGTGGACCCCCGGTTTTCATGATTTATTCGTTCCAGAATGCTGTTTCAAGTTCCATTACCAAACGAATTTATTCCCATAAGGAATAATGTAAATTAGACTAGTCCTTTTAGACCCCCAAAAATACACTTACAAAAGCACTTACAAAAATACCCTTACATAATTTTTCGAGTTTGGAACATAACGAACACCGGGGGTCCACTGTACTGGGATATTTTTAGTGTCTTCCTGTGTGAAAACCGAGAGAAAATAATTATTAAAAATCGAGCACATTTCATTCTCCTTGTCAGTAAGATAGATGCCCAGAGCTATTTCTAAGGGGACCTATCTTATCTCTAACTTTCATTCTATAAATCTGGAAAAAAAAATTGTGTTAATTGTCGAATCCTTAGCAACTTTAATTTCATAGTCCCGCTTAGCATTTCTTATCCCCTTTTTAACGACCCTCTTAATGTCAATATATTGATTCATAAGATGACCCTCAGCTCTTGATGCACCTATAAATTTCTTTCTTCTGCCCTAAAAAATATTTGAGGCTATTCATCCATTATGGGTCATTTCTATTCAATCTAATTTCTTTATATGGGATAAACGTTCTTTGGGCAGCATGTATAGTGTTTAGAAACCTGTCATATTGATAACCCCTGTGGTTTAGCGCTTCTATTTGATTATAATAATAATAATAATGTCATATTGATAGCTCTCTTTGTTACCCCAGTCAACAGATAATAAGTATTCTCTAAGCCTATTGTAATCTTCTAAGCAAAAATCTGGTACCGTTACCAAGTTGTTCCTACTATCATATTTCCATTCATTGCTAAAGGTAATCGATTTGTGGTCGCTTGCGCCGAGTTCCTCTGTAATTTCTAAATTATTAACAAGGGTTGCTGTATAACCCTTGTGGTTTAGCGCTTCTTTTGATTATAATAATAATTAACAAGGGTTTCCTTGTTTGCCAGAACCAAGTCAAGCAGGTTATTTTCCCTTGTAGGTTCTGTCACAAACTGCTTCAAAAAACAATCCTGAACTACGTACTTCTAAAAAGTTGTTAGATTCTAAATTCCCAGTCAAAAAATTCCAATCAATATGACTAAAGTTAAAGTCCCCTAGAATTACTATGTTATTGTTCCTTGTGGCCTTAACAATTTCCTCCCAAAGTAGTCTTCCTTGGTCCCTATCAAAGTTTGGGGCATGGTATATCACACCTAAAATCAATTTTTCATACCCCTCTGAAAACTACAGTGGTCCCTCGGTTTTCGGGCATCTCCAAACTCGAACATTTATGTAAGTGTATTTTCGTAAGTACTGTTGCAAGTGTATTTTTGGGGGTCTGAAATAGACTAACCTATGAGACATTATTTCTTAAGGAAGTAAATTCGTTCGGTAATGGCACTTGAGCAGCATTCTGGAACGAATTTTCCGCGAAAACCGAGGGACCACTGTATATCCAGATAGACTCTGTATGTGTTATTTCAGACTTTATACCCGTTTTTATGCAACAATTTAAAGATCTCGAACATAGTGCCACCCCACCCCCTTACTGATACTTCTGTCTACTTGGAACAATTTAAAACCCTGAATGTGACATTCAGCAGGCATGTCCCGATTTTTCATATTAAACCACGTCTCAGTTATGGCAAAAACGTCAATGTTACCTGCCCTTGCAACTAATCTCAATTTGTCCATCTTATTTCTCGCACTACTAGTATTAGTATAATATATGTTTAGAAACCCTCCTCTTTTCTCTTCCTGCTGATTTATGTTGCTCCACTATACCTGTAACTATCCTTGTCACCTAGTATCACTGGGTTTCCAATATTCACCAATAACTCTACCTCATTCTGCCTATTACTAGTTTCCCTAAAACTCACACAATCGCTACACTGAGAATTCATTGATTTTCCACAAAAACCCATACCACTATCTATTTCTAGTTTAAAGGCCAAACAGCTCCCTCCACTACATTGGCCAGTACTCCCACCCCAAACTTAGATAAGTGAACCCCATCCCTGGCATACATGTCATTTCTGCCATAGAAGTGGTCCCAGTTGTCTATGAATGTTATTGAATTTTCCTTACAGTATTTGTCCAGCCAGCAATTGACACCAATTGCCCTGGACAACCATTCATTTCCAACTCCTCTCCTGGACAAAATGCCACATATCACAGGGTTCCTACCCTTCTTCCTAATAATGTCTATTGCTGCCTTATACCTGCTAACTAAATCCTCACTTCTATGCTTGCCTACATCATTGCCTCCAGCACTGAGGCAGATAGTAGTAAAGTAAATTTTATTTCTTTGCAATTTTACATAGATATTGGTAGTTACAATCATCCAGCCACCTTTGCAACCATTGGCAAAATGTTGGTCTGAGTTTATTCATAACAAATTACATTCTATCAAGCCAAGTTTATGATCCTGGTCTTCGTATCACTGATGTCATGGTTGGGAGACTACACTTTCCTGTCACTCATGGGCGTTTCATGGAGAGGTGCCCAGTTCCACTCTGTGCAAATTGACAGGTTCCAAATTCAGTTTGCCATATTTTATTGAACTGTCCTGTCTGTCAGCGAGCACGCAAAATTTACCTCCTAGCTGATGGTCCCACCTTTGACACAGACTCCCTCTTTGACTTTTTGACAGCAACAGATTTATTACACAACATTTGATTATACTTCCACTTAACATAACGCTAAATGGTTCACCCATCACAAGGCTCACAGAGGGAAAATTCCTAGGAATCCACCTTGACAGTAGTCTTAAATTCCAAACACACATACAACAAATTTCCAAGAAAATCTCAAGGACAGTAGGTATATTATCTAAGATACGCTATTATGTGCCTCAACCAGCTCTCATTGCACTATATCATTCTCTTATCTACCCTTATCTCACCTATGGAATCTGTGCATGGGGCTCAACAACATTAAATCACCTTAGACCACTCATAACCCAGCAAAGGCTGCACTCAGGATGATAACAAATTCCCACTCTAGACAGCATACTCCACCTATATTCAGAACCTTAAAACTACTCACCATAAAAAATATTCATACCTATTCATGTGCCTTCTACATACATAAAACTCTACATGCTAATATTAACCTGCGCTCAGAATTCTCCTCAACAACTTTAATAGGTCCCACAACATGACACAAGACACAGATCACTATTTGACATACCCGAGTCCATACTAACCAATGTAAAAATTCTATGCACATAAAGGGCCCCAAAATCTGGAATTCATTACCAGTAAATATCAAGTTAACCTTGTCCGAAAATCAATTCAAGACTCTTCTCAAAAGTCACCTACTCACCCTATACTAAATACTCATACTGTAACAAACTTCCAAACCCAATATTATTTTACTTAAGAAGATCTCATTTTGATATGTTCATCCTCCTTAACACTTGTTGCAATCTTATATCATCATATTGTCATTTAAAATCTTATAGTATCATCATTTTCTTAATTTGAAATAAAATATATACCTAGATGAAACTCTAAAACTATTTCTAGTATTGTTATTATACTAGTATAGCATCAACATACTGTAATTTGAAATAAATTCTACAACTAGATTAAACTCAACCAATTTCTCTTGTATTGTCTTTAAATAGTATGTATAACCATTTAATAATTTAAATAATATAGAACTAGAATAAACTCAATCAATTTCTTTAGCATTAAGTACTTAGTGAATAAGTCTCTAGAATAAACTGCCCCTAATGCCATGGCATGCCAGTGGCTCTCCTTGCATTACAGTTTTATAATTGTATTATATTTGTAACTACCAATAACATTGTACACTTGTAACATGCATTGAAATAAAAATTATTATTATTATTATTATTATTACTTTAGCACCCCTCACCGTCCTTACAAACTCTACCCGTTATACTCTTCACCCTCGCTAGTCTCAGATCAAGCATATTAAACAGTTAGCACACCCTACCCCTGCAGCGCTGTATGACCCTTGTGGGTTTAGCATTAGTTTTGAGTAATGCTAAAAAGTGCGGGAATTGCTCCTAACACCTCAACAATGCAAATAACACTGCTGGCCCTTTGGCCATCCAGCCAAATATTCAAGACAACGCAGTTGCTGTATGACCCTAGTGGGTTTAGTGCTTCATTTTTATTATAATGTAGACTCCAGGGAATGCCCAGTCTGCAGTGCAGCTGATCATAATCTATCCTACAGCCAAACTCCCACTTGCATTAATTATGGAGAAGCTCACCCTGCAAGACTCCAGGTGGACATCAGCCAAATCTTTAAATGGGCTGCAGAAAACAATATGAAGTTCAATGATGAAAAATTTCAATTATTCCAATGAGGAAATTAAAACTACATAGGAGTATAAAACAAATTCCAACCACACAATAGAGCGAAAAACTAATGTAAAAAACCTGTGAGTGATCATGTCAGATCTCACCTTCAAAGATCATAACATATCAATCGCATCTGCTAGAAAAATGACAGAATGGATAATGAGAACCTTCAAAACCAGGGATGCCAAGCCCATGATGACACTTCAGGTCGCTTGTTCTTTCTAGGATGGAATATTACTGCACACTTAACAGCACCTTTCAAGGCAGGTGAAATTGCTGACCTGGTTCTCTGTACATTTTCTAGGTCAGCATTATTATTATAATCAAATGGTTTAGCACTTCTATTTGATTATAATAATAATGCTGACCTAGAAAATGTACAGAGAACCTTCACGGTGCACACAACTGTAATAATAATAATAATACTTTATTGAGACATGGTACAATGATACATGGCAGACAAGATACATAGTTATTAATGAGATGTACATGTCAAAAGCCCCTAATATGCTGTGCATTGCGGGCATATGTGATAAAACACCTCAATTACTGGGAATGCTGTGATTTAGTGCTTCTATTTGATTATAATAATAATACTGGGAATGCTTGAAGTTCCTCAACCTGTACTCCCTACAATGCAGGTGGGAGAGTGTTGCATGCAAAGAGTATGTAACCTTTATTCGAAGCATGTTAAACACACCCACATAGGCTCCCCTCCAACCAGCGAACCATCGTTAAGGGTTTGGTGATGGGGCCCCATCATCAAATCAACGACTCGGTTCAGCCAATTAAAATGCGAGTTTAACAATGACAAAGGTGACGTGGTTACCACTCGCGGTTTGTCATTAAAATTCCTGCATAGAGCTGGTTGTGGAAAGTTGTCTGTCTTTTGGCTGCTGCTTAGCCTAGACAACTGTGGCGTGCACTAAACACTACTCCTTTGTATATAGTGTACATATGTGTAAATAGCACTTTGTTATACTTGGTGAAGGAAAAGACAAAAGTCTTATATAATCACAATTACTTGGTGAAGGAAAAGACAAAAGTCTGGAATTAATCTAACTGATTTTTTGAAGGAAATACAATTTCAATACATCTACTGTGTTTCTTTGCTCCAAGCTCCCTTTACACTCAGGTTAACAGGCCATTGAACCTGAGGTTGTAATATGGGGGCCTGTCCGAAATCTGAATTTGGAGACTTAGAGCAGGAGTTGAGCCTAGAGTTGAAGTTCGCGCAGGAGCTAGTCTTGTATCTAGATAGCTTGCTATCTGGCATTGCTTACGCTTTGCCAACGCTTCACGAATTTTGTGTCTCATCTTTGCATTCGCTTCGCTATGGTCAGCCTGCTATTGTGAGTATTCTGCAATTTGGTTTGTTATTGTGTATCAGCCTTGCTATTGTGTGTGTGCATATTGGCTTTGCTATTTGCTAAGGAGGAGTTTGATAGAGAGAAGGAGAGGAGACAATTCCATCAGACTGTAGATGACTTCAATTTACAAAGGGCAGTACAGTTTGTTCCTCGTTTTGTTGAAGCAGAGCCTGAACAGTTTTTCGAAGCATTTGAAAACCAGGCTCGAGCTTTAGGGTGGCCTGAGGTTCATTGGGCGTCACTGGTGCATACTGCGTTGTTTGGTAAGGCACAAGAATTTACTTCTAGCCTGGGAAATGCTGACTTTGGAAACTATCGCATTGTGAAAACCACTGTTCTTGGGGCTTATCAATGTATTCCTGCCAAGTATAGGAAAGAATTCAAATTCGGCAGAAGGCAGTTGGGTCAGTCTGCTGTTGACTACGTCAGACAGCAGACCAGGGCTTTTACAAAGTGGTACAAGGCAAGTGGTGTCACTGATTTTGAAAATTTGAAGCAGCTCATCTTGGTGGACAACCTGCTGGAGTCTGTTAGTCCAGAGGTTCGAGTCTTTCTGCAAGATCATTCCTTGCCTACGGCATTGGAAGCAGCCAGGTTGGCTGATACTTTTGAAACTAACCGCTCCTTGTCCGAGCGGTCTTATCTCTTTCCTCAACAGCCTGGTATGAGCAGAGATCGTCAAAGAAAAGTTCCTGAGTGGAGAAATAAAGGTCAAGATGAAGGTGAATCTCGTCAGCAGTCAACTAAAACACCTGGTGAGCAGCGTTACTTCACTCCTAGTCAACCTGGTGAGCGACATCAAACTACTCAACATGGGGATTCGAAGCGGCAGTATCCAGAGTGGCGTAAGCCACAAAATCAACGAGGTGCCAAAGTTAAAGCTGAGATGGTATGTTATAACTGTGGCAAGCCTGGCCACATCATGATTATATACACTTGGAAAATCCTAGAGGGATTAGTACCAAACTTGCACACGAAAATCACTCCCTATGAAAGCAAAAGACTATGCAGACGATGCAACATCCCCCAATGAAAAGCAGGGGTGCCACTAGCACGTTGAGAGGTAACACAAAGTGTCAGGGGCCCAAGACTTACATAAGGGGGATTACCAATAGACCCCTGGCTGTCTTCAAGCAGGCACTGGACAGGCACCTAAAGTCGGTACCTGACCAGCCAGGCTGTGGTTCGTATGTTGGACTGTGCGGCCAGCAGTAACAGTCTGGTTGATCAGGCCCTGATCCACCATGAGGCCTGGTCACAGACCGAGCTGTGGGAGCGTTGACCCCTGGAACTCACTCCAGGTAATATTAGGAAAAGTTGTGCATAAGGGATGCTTGGATTTTGTCCTGGTTATATCCTTTATAGAAGTGCTGGAAGCGATGGCGACTCTAGTGTTAGCTTGTGAAAGTACTCTTCGTCTGCATTCACTCTTGTCTTCCCTTCAGCTTCCGCCTTTATATGTTCATGTGGCTTCACCCTTTCCTCTACCCCTTGGGAAGTTCCTGCTGTCCGTGTCTGTTCTATTCCTCTACCTTGCGCGAAAGCCCAACTGCCTACGGCGGCTTCTCGCTCTTTCTTTCTAGACCATTTCCGTTCTCATTCCCATGCCATCGCAGTATACACCGATGGTTCAAAGTCATCTGACGGCGTCGGATTCGCAGCAGTGTTTCCGGACAGCGTCGTACGAGGGCATCTGTTACCCTCGGCTAGCATATTTACGGCTGAATTGTATGCCATTCTTGTGGCACTTATCCGTATTGCATCTATGCCTGTATCACCATTTGTGGTCGTTTCAGACTCCTTAGTGCTTTACAGGCTATCCGTAAAATTGATACACCTCACCCCTAGTTCTTCGTATCCACCTTTGGTTACGCCGTATCTTTAGCAAGCATAAAGATATTGTCTTTTGTTGGGTCCCTGGTCATGTTGACGTACAGGGCAATGAACAGGCAGACACTGCTGCGCGGTCAGCAGTACATGACCTTCCAGTTTCATATAGAGGTGTTCCTTTCACGGACTATTTTGCGGTCATTGCTACCCACCTTCGCACCCGTTGGCAACAACGCTGGTCTGACCTGCTGAATAACAAACTTCATTCTATTAAACCGGTTATAGGTTTCTGGCCTTCTTCTTGTCACCAATGTCGAGGTTGGGAGACTACACTCTCCCGTCTTCGCATCGGCCACACTCGTCTTACTCACGGGTATCTCATGGAGAGGCTCCCTGCCCCTCTCTGTGAGCATTGTCAGGTTCCAGTGTCTGTTCGACATATCCTGTTGGACTGCCCACTCTATCAACGAGCACGCAGAATTTACCTCCAACGACGTCTTCGCTCTGCGGCCCTTTCTTTACCTTCCCTTCTTGCAGATGGCCCCTCCTTTAATCCTGACTCTCTCATTGACTTTTTGACAGAAACTGACTTACTACACAAACTCTGAAGATTATACCTCTAGCACCTCCCTCAGTCCCTTCTACCTCGATCTCTTGCTACCCTCCTCCCCTGCACAATCCACCGTCATCTTGCACTCCATACCCTACTAATCGTCCATCTCCCTCTTACAACCCACTCTCCCTGCATCCTACAATAACCTGCAGCGCTGTATAACCCCTGTGGTTTAGCGCTTCTATTTGATTATAATAATAATAATAATAATTGTGAAAGTACTAGTCGCCATCGCTTCCAGGATCTAACCAGGACAAAATCCAAGCACCATGATCCAGTCAACGCAGGGGTTTACACTATACCCTGTGGAGGCTGCGACAGGATTTATGTAGGAGAAACAGCAAGAAACCTCGAAACACGCCGCAATGAACACATTAATGCATGTAGGAACGATAACCTGAACAACGCCTGCGTACAACACCGAAATTCCACCAATCATCTCATGAAAAACCCTTGTGGTTTAGCGCTTCTTTTGATTATAATAATAAACAAACAAACAAACAAATTTTATTTCATTGCAGATTGCAGATTACATAGGTATCGGTAGTTACAATGTAAATTGAGTGCAAGGAGAGCCACTGACATGCCATGGCATTAGGGGCAGCTTATTCTAGTCCTTAAAGACTATGTTCTTAATATTAGAGAAATTTATTGAGTTTATTCTAGTTAAAAATTATTTTCAAAATTACAATATGATGAAATTTTACTGTTTAAATTATTATATAATGATATTAGATTGTTACAGGTGTTAAGATTCTTGAATGATAATATGGAATTGAGATTATCTTGAGCTCTCGCTTCACACACGGAGAGCCCGGGTTCGATTCCCGGCGGGTGGAAACATTTCGACGTGTTTCCTTACACCTGTTGTCATGTTCACCTAGCAGCAAATAGGTACCTGGGTTGTTAGTCGACTGGTGTGGGTCGCATCCTGGGGGACAAGATTAAGGACCCCAATGGAAATAAGACAGACAGTCCTCGATGACGCACTGACTTTCTTGGGTTATCCTGGGTGGTTAACCCTCCGGGGTTAAAAATCCGAAGAAATCTTATTTATTAACTTATAATAATAATCTCATGAAATTCAAAGACGCCCGATTAGTAATCAAAGAAACTAATTTCCGCAGACGCAAGTGCCTTGAATCAGCACTTATCGCTGTTTCTAACACAAATAAACAAAACAAAGGCAGCTTCACCATCTTTTAAGTCTTAGCAAGAATCCTCCTGAAAACAGTAAACCCTACCATCACATAGTCTCTCCTGCTAATACCAGACAAGCACATCGCAGATGTGGAACACTGCTACAGGCCTTCTCTATTCCAACCTCCAACAGAAATATTTGTCTAACCTATTTTTATACTACCCAAGTAATTGCTTTTATCACCTTTTACTCATGTGCAAGTTGATTGTTCAACCTTATTGTATTACTACTACTACTAATATTGGGCAGCGCTGTATAACCCCTGTAGTTTAGCGCTTCTATTTGATTATAATAATAATAATACTAATATTTCGGTGCTGTATGACCCCTGTGGTTTAGCGCTTCTATTTGATTATAATAATAATAATCTGAGCCTATATGTAGCCTCTGTGTCCATGTATTGTTTGTAACGGCTTGACAAAGCTCCTGGAGAGCGAACGTTGCCACAATAAAATGTCACATTAGTCGCATTTGTGTCCTTTTACTTAACATCTCTCCCGTCCCTGCCGCCCTCTCGTATATATACTGGCTCCCTTGCCGGGTCACCATCTGGAAAAGACCCGGGCCGGGACAAGACCGGTGAACCTACTACAGCCGTCGCTCTTCTGTTGTGATTTGTTAATGGTCCAAAACGGACCGAATCGTCGTCGTAAGTTTCCTTCCCCTATGTGCTAGTTATTTGTGTTGTCGCGGTTACGGCATTGTGTTTTTTTTATTCTTTAAAATAAGAGAATGCGGTGCACGACTTCTGCGGCAGCCTTCGTCGAGTGTGGACTTTTCGCTCTCGCCTGAGTATGATTGACAAATTGTCTCCCCCCTCCCCTGTCCCCTCCCACGTTCTTTCCTTAACTGCCCCTCCCCAGGCTGCTTCCACTCCTGTCCCCTCCCAAGCCCTTTTGACAGTTTCCTCTTCCATCTCCTCGCCCTCTACTTTAGTACAGTCTGTAGTCTTCCCCGATGGTTGCTCACCCTCCTTACATTTCTAATGTAGACCCCCATTCTGCATCTTTGTCTTCCGAAACACTGGAAGCTATTGCAGAATTTATTACAGAGACTGGAACGTTGATGGACACCGCTCCACCTCTGGTTCCTCCTCACTTCTCCGTCTACACCCCACCTTCCTTCACAGCGTCCCACTTCTTTGATTACAGGTCTTCCGCTTCCTCCACACGTGGACTTTTCTAACCTTAGTCCATAGATACCTCTAACTTCGACTTATATCTTTCTCTCCATAAATCATGGCTTATTTGCAGTGGAATATCCGAGGCCTCAGGGGTAACCGGGGTGAGCTTCAGGTGTTGCTCTCCCAGTTTTCCCCGGTTGGGGTCTGTTTGCAAGAACCCAAATTACAATCCGCTGTTATCCGGCCCTTTTCGGGCTATGATTTGTTATATTCATCGGATCCTTTTTCCGATGGAACCTTTAACGAAAATG
Organism: Cherax destructor; assembly: GCA_009830355.1. Lineage (NCBI taxonomy): Eukaryota > Metazoa > Arthropoda > Malacostraca > Decapoda > Parastacidae > Cherax > Cherax destructor. Next base: position 16,698 of record WNWK01031185.1, read on the forward strand.
CTCTTCTTATACGTACTGGTATTCCATACCGTCAGCTCTATGTGCGTTCTTCTCTTCATTACACTGCAGCCCGTATCCACTTGCATAAGTGGTATACACTCTGTTCTTTATATCTCTCCCCTTCGCGGGCATTGTCTATCCCAGATGTTGATTTTCTGGTTTCTTCCTTACCCCCACCCCTTCTGTTAAGTGGCGATTTTAACGCACACCATTTTCTCTGGGGAGGGTCGCACTGTTACTTCCGTGGTGTTCAGTTGGAGGCATTTCTTGCTTCTCTCCCCCTCCATGTCTTAAATACGGGTACTCCTACCCATTTTGATCCTCGAACTCATTATTTCTCTTGCATCGATCTCTCCATCTGCTCTTCCTCAACTGTCCTCGACTTCACCTGGTCTGTCCTCTCGGACTTACATGACAGCGATCATTTCCCAATCATCCTTAAGTCCCCTTCGTATTCTCCACCTCCTCGTAGCCCACGCTGGCAATTTGACCGGGCGAAATGGGACCTTTACGCACATCTTACTGCCTTTCATGAGGTTCCTTCCTCGTCCTCCATTGGTGAGGTTTTACATCTCTTTTCGTCCTCCGTCTTCACGGCAGCTTCACATTCTATCCCCAAACCTCGGGCAAGCATTCTCAGAAGTGCGTGCCTTGGTGGTATGCTTGTGCTCGGGCAGTACGTTTGAAACGCGCTGCGTGGGGCAGGTATCGGTATAACAATCACATGAATAAGATATCTTGACATGTCACATAGGTTATTATACTGTCTATCTCCATATTACTCAATTAGTGGACAATTAAGCACGTAGTGTTCAAGACAGTGACCATATGCCTGATCACATAATTTGCATTTAGTTTGATCATCTGTGTGTCTCCCAAACTGCCAGAAGTACCTGTAGCCAAGCCTAAGCCTGGCCACTACAACATCAGTCGCTCTGATATTCCCAACAACAAGAATTCGGCGTACAAACTTCACCGGCGTTGGTGGAGTGCAGACGTGTTTGTTCTGGGAGTAAGGCGCCTGGGGTCCACTTGATCTAAGTTGGGAATTTCATATTTCCGTTTCTCTTTCAGTAGGAAGGAAACTTTGTTTCAGTTTTCATTCCCACACAGATTTGGGCAATATCTTTTTTTTTTTTTTTCACGGACTTCCGGGAGGTAGGACTCACTAAAGCGTCAGATTTGGTTGCCCTGAATGACACCAACAACACCAACAATTACTATCAAGAAAAACTTGTAACTCAGTGGACATATAAACTCTTGAGAACAACGTGTATATGATGGACGGAAAGCGGAAATCAGAATACTTAACCGTGGCTGTCCAGGCCAAGAAACCTAGACATGAAATGGTCATACACTCAGGAGATAAAGGGAGTCTTGTTCAAAGTGTAAGTCGGTGCACAAACAAAAAAAATTTCTTTGTGCAGTATAAAAATGTAGTTTAAATGTAATAAAACATTGTTAAGCACAAAAGAAAGCCACTAGCATACATGTGCATTTCGGGCAGATTAATCCTAATGCTTACAGACTGCCTAAGACAAGGCATAGGTATTGTGAGTTTAGCGCTTCTTTTTTTATTATAATAATAATATTAATAATAATAATAGGTATTGTGTGGTATAATATAAAGTATGCATTATTACGAAAAAGAGGTAGCAAAAATCGTACAAATTTAAGTGTATTTTAATTACAATGATTCAGTGATCCTGTGTTTATTGGGATTTCTTTGTGGTTTTGACAAGCAACTGTTCGTACATTCTGCATTGTTCAATGTTTGACATATTAAGTTTAATCTTATTATTTATTTGAAACTTAGAGCTTCCCTTGGTCAACATCAATGCCATTTTTTCTTATATCTTCTGGTCTAGCAAAAAATAACTCTGTAGATTTATTAGAATGCAAGTGATCTCTTAGTGATCACTAGCATTCATCTCTTACTTGTGTTTGTGTCACAGGGACCTCCAAGAACTAGTGGACTTATGTCTCCCATCATGCAGCTCTCTGGCCACCAGGGAGACATTTTGTGTGGTAAATTCCATCCTGAAGGGGAGGTTGTTGCTACTGCTGGCATGGACAGGCAAATACGTAAGTATGGATCATGAATTTAAGCCTAGCAAAAAATAATATTGCTTATAAATAAAATAAAATTTTATTTCTTTGCAAAGGTATGTGACCAAATGTGTATTAGTGTATGCATTTTGCTTCTTTCTCCAAATATTTTATATTAAAGTGGTTTCAAACTTAAGTAGTTTATGTACCAGTGCAAATGTTATGAAAATGCTCTTGGTTCCATTTGTCAAGGCAGTGGCTTTGCAAGAGATGCAATCTTTCTTACTTATGTTGAGAAGGTTTCCCAAAGTTTGCAAGTATATCTCAGCTTCATCCAATTAATCAACATCCAGTTGTGAGTTAATCAAATTGTTCTGTGAATTAGTCAGATTTGCCAGTTAATAAGTGACTATCAAGGCTACATTCATTCTTTTCTCAATTTATCCTTGTTTTCTTTATTTTCCTTATGTGAGCAACTATTTATAGTATAATATTTCAATTTGTACCAAATTTTTTATGCATTGCTTATATCATCTTTCTGGACAGTCTAGTACCAAAACTATTGCTCTAAGTATCTGGCAGGAAGGCAAGGTCATATGTCACTTTGCACCCAAATTAGCATTGAGAATCTTGTAAAAAGTAATTTGGACTAATATGATGCTTGTCTTTACAGTTTTTTGGAATGTGTATGGAGACTGTGATAACTTTGGAATGCTGACGGGCCACACAAATGCCATCACAGATATGCATTTCTCTACTGATGGGACAGTTCTGTACACAGCATCAGCAGACAAAACAGTCATGTGCTGGGATACTACTAGTGGCACACGAGTTAAGAAGCTGAAAGGTATAGTATTTATTTTAGTTTTGTCTATACAAATGTTTAGAGACTGGTATTCATTTTTAAATAAAGTACAGTGAACCCTCGATTATCGTAAGCCTTGGACTTCGTAAATTTCGATTTTCACAATGTTTTTTCGTCAAAATATAGCCTTGAAGTTCGTCATTTGCCTCGATAATAGTCGTTCATCCCGAACGCATACGAGCGGCCCCACACACCATTCACAGTCAGTTAGTTACCATTTTGTCCTAGGCACATGTCGATTAGACACTAGACCTGTTGTATATTTTCAGTGGTACCTCGAGTTACGATATTTTTTCGTTCGAGAATGCTGTTCAAGTGCCATTACCAAACGAATTTATCCCCATAAGGAATAATGTAAAATAGACTAGTCCTTTTACACCCCCAAAAATATACTTACAAAAGCATTTAAAAAAATAAACTTACATAAAAGGGCGATTTTGGGGACCATCGTAACTCGAGGTACCACTGTATGTATGTATGTGTGTGTGTGTGTGTGCACATGTGAGAGTATGTATATGTGTGTGTGCATGTCTCACCTAGTTGTAGTTGCAGGGGTCGATTCACAGCTCCTGGCCCCGCCTCTTCACTGGCTCTTCCTGCTCCATGAGCTTTATCATACCTCTTCTTAAAGCTATGTATGGATCCTGCCTCCACTACATCCCTACCCAGACTATTCCACTTCCTGACAAATTTGTGACTGAAGAAATACTTCCTAACATCCTTGTGATTCATCTGAGTTTTCAACTTCCAACTGTGACCCCTTGTTGCTGTGTCCCATCTCTGGAACATCCTGTCTCTGTCCACCTTGTCGATTCCTCTCAGTGTTTTATATGTCATTATCATATCCCCCCTATCTCTCCTGTCCTTCAGTGTCGTCAGGCCAATTTCCCTTAACCTTTCCTCGTAGGACATACCCCTTAGCTCCAGGACTAGTCTTGTTGCAAACCTTTGCACTTTCTCTAGTTTTCTTACGTGCTTGGCTAGGTGTGGGTTCCAAATTGGTGCTGCATACTCCAATATGGGCCTAATGTACACAGTGTACAGGGTCCTAAATGATTCCTTATTAAGATGTCGGAATGCTGTTATTAGGTTTGCTAGTGTGTAAGTTTACTTAGGTACAGGTACACATAAGTATAATTATCAGAGTATGTATAAAGTATGAAATAACTTTAAAACACTCAAAAAGAGCAAGATGATGAGGGTAACAAAAAATTTAGGTGATGGAAGATTGGATATCAGATTAGATGAAGTACATGGAGGAAGTGAATGTGTTCAGATATTTGGGAATGGACTTGTTGGCAGACAAGTCTGTGAAAGAAGAGGTAAACCATAGAATTGACAAGGGTAAAAAAGGTGAATGGTGCATTGAGGCAACTGTAGAGACAAAGAATGTTATCTATGGAGGCAAAAAGGGGAATGTATGAGTATAGTGGCACTAATGCTCTTATATGGATGTGTAACATGGGTTGTAAACATTGCAGCAAGGAAGAAGATGGAGGCTGTGGATATGTGTCTGAAGGCCATGTTTGGTGTGAATATTATGCAAAGAATTCATTGCTTGGAGATAAGGAGGTGTGGGGTTACTAAAAGTTTTATCCAGAGGGCTGAAGAGGGGTTGTTGAGGTGGCTTGGACATTTAGAGAGGATGGAACAAAAATAGGATGACCTGGCGGGCATTTAAATCTATAGTGGAGGGAAGGTGGGATAGGGGTCATTCTAAGAAAGGTTGGAGGGAAGGGGTAAAAGAGGTTTTGTATGCTAGGGGCATAGACATCCACAAGTATGTGTGAGCGTGTTAGATAGGAGTGGAAGCAAGTTGTGTGGATGATGTCTCTGTTAATGTCTTTTGCCTTGACAGTTAATAAAAAACTGTTTATCATTATTTGCCTTTAATGCTTCAGATGTCTTGCCATACATTTGTACAACAATAAACATTTAAGCAAACTGAGATTATATTGATAGGCACTGTGAGATGTGAGAAGTCAGCACTCAGCGTCTGTTCATAGAGTACTGTACAGGCACTCCTCACTTAATGACCTACCTGTTTAACGACCGCTTGGACTTGACCTTAATGACCTACCTGTTTAACGACCACTTGGACTTGACCAGTTCTCTCTCACCAGTCGGTATTGTATGCTGTATGAGAACTTTGGTCATGGAAATGGCAGCACAGCATCAAGCAGTCTCCAAGATTACATATTTCATCTATAAATTTGTACTTTATTGTGCTCCCCATAGTACAAGATAGAGTTGGACGTGCGGCAGTACTTGGAAGATGAAAACAAGGAAAGAATGTAAGAAGTATAAAAGAAGCTCACTGTAAAGGGGTTAGCTGGTGTGTTCGTCTTTTGTGTTTACATTCTCAGCGTCTCTTTCATTTACGATTTCATCTAAGGGTAGTTGTTAGAAATGATTAAACTCGGTGAACAAGGTATGTCGATGGTAATAATAATAATAAATCGTTCTGGAGTGCTTGTGCTTGTGTAGGTTTGGTAGCTTTCCTAGCTACCAAACCTACAAGAAATATATGACATTTAAAGTGCCCCAGAGTGATTATTATTATTATTACAAATACTCCTCACTTAACGACAGAGTTCTGTTCCTAAGACTACGTCGGTAAACGAATTCATCGCTAAGCGAGGAACCACCCCTTACCGATACTTCAAGCATTTATAACAGCCATTTAAAATATTTTATTCTGAATAAAGAAAAAGTCTAAAGGAAACTCAAACTTGATAACTTTGTTTTAATTTGCCTAACTCTTATATATTACAGAAAATCGTAATTACTGTATAGTATAAAAATGTACCAAAAAAATTCAAATTACAGTATAAAAAGAGACATTTAGATTAACGTTTTAGTCATTGAACCCTTCAGAGTACTAGTTCGGGGTCATCATCTATCTTTATCCTTCAATATAGTGGAAATGGTAGAATGCGCCAGCTTCAAGTCACGGGCTAAGACTTTCTTACCAACTTCATATTCGTTTATAATCTTCATTTTCATCTTAAGATCAATAGCCTTCCTTTGTTTCTTGGTGCTTCCTTCAGGTGAAGTCAAGAACTTCCTTTTTGCTAATACAGTGGACCCCCGGAAATCGAACATTCTTCGTTCCAGAATGCTGTTCAAGTGCCGTTACCAAACAAATTTTTTCCCATAAGGAATAATGTAAATTAGATTAGTCCATTTCAGACCCCCAAAAATACACTTAAAAAAGCACTTACAATAATAAACTTACATAATACGTCGAGTTGGGAGGCGTTCGATTTTCGGGGGTCCAC